>JAAAKE020142570.1:0-13339 GCA_010014785.2 Anisolabis maritima
TATCTAAAATTTGGCGGCACACTTTTAGAATTTCGCGGCACACAAAAGTGCCGCGGCACACTGGTTGAGAATCACTGTATTAGAAGAACAAAAAGCTAGGGTGCCAGTATAATAAATAAGATTTGGCCGCCTCAATCATCAAATCTTAATCCGTTTGAGCTTTTGTGAGAAAAATTCGATCCAAAAATCCAGGAACAATGTCCAAGGCCCAAAGAACATTTATGCAACTTCTACGCGATTCTTGGGCGAATAGATATAGAGAAAATTAGTATCTCGCTTAAGCTCAATTATGTGCTGTAGTTATTATGGCGAAAGGGGATATTTTGACGAAAAATTAATATAATAGAAAATAAATATTAGTATCAGTAGAATTATGAAATTACTTTTATCTTGTTATTTGGTTTTAAAATATGTATAATATTGTTTCAGTTTACTTTTTCGCACTACTATATATAATGATAAGGTGAAGATCATGAAAAAATTAACACCCCAATTTTTTGATTTATCTTTGCATTTCAAATCAAAAGAACCTAAAAATGCAAAAAAAAATCTTAATGTGTTTGTGTGTCTGTGCATCTGTGTGTGTCAAAGTGTAGCTTTTATTTTAACTTATATATCTGGAACCACTCAAAGGAAAAGAATAATATATTAACTTTATAGCGCTAGGAGTGCCTAAGATGGTATTAAAATTTCAAGCGAATCGGTCCGCAGGGAGCGGTAAATAGGCCCCCCCCTCGTGCAACACGATTTTCTCAGCATCTGCTGAACCAAATATTTTGCAACTCGGTGATAATAATTAAGAGGTTTGTCTTCAGCCCCTAATAATCCGTTGAACGAAGGCAGATTTATTCTAAAAAAACAAGAGAAATAAAAACTGGGTTAAGATAATAAACGTCATCATTTGAAACTCTGAAATTTTATTTAATCTCTTTGAAATTCAATTAATGAAAAGACAACAGAACCTAACAAAACAATAAAAATTAACATGAAATGGGGATTTCAAAATAAACAAAAAAATTTTCTGCTCTCACCAAAATTTTTGAATAATTATTTAAATTCCTCTTCTTTATTTTTTAAAGTGTTATATTTGTTTTTAACCCTGATCTTATGTTTTTATTAAAAAATAATTGTGCGTGATGGGCTTTTTGAGCCTTTTTCATGACTCCCCCAAGGGATCGAGGCAAATGGGCAGCTGAAACCCCAAAGCAAGCTGATCTCTCTGGTATTGTGATTCAAGCATTAAATGCAATTAATGAAGTTTCAATGGATGAAGACCAGGAATGTCTCGGAATGAATCTTAAAAGAAAATGAAAAGCAGAACCGTTTCCTAGCTACCATGATAAAGTGTTTCTGCATCAAGAAAATGAAAAATTAATTAACTAACTAACGAATGAATTAGTAAGCTACATCCATAGTTTTTGTATTATCAAAAATGTTATAATTAGAGATATAGATTATACTTTATCCAAAGAGGACATTTTTAACTTAATGGCATCTTCCAATAATAATTTATTTAAAGTTAAAAACTTGTTCGAACCCCTCTAATGATATTAACTTATAGAGGTCATTCCCTAGTCAAGTTAAATTGTGAGAGGTTATTTGTAGAAGGGAAATTTATATTTCTAAAATTATTCAATGTAGAGTATGCTATTTTTATGGCCATTTTCGGATAAGTGCAGGTTAAACCAGTCTGCCTCCTATGTGGAAGTGAGCAGGATAATTTAGCAATACTTACCATAGATTTCCTCCTAGAAATCTTTAATAATATTAGAATTTCGGATAATATCCCATTAAGTTGAAAAATTACCTAATTCTTCCTGAGTCTTACCATCCACGCACTGTCTTCGTGCGTACTTAAAACCTTTGAAAAGATGATAAAATTGAGACCCGAAAATTTTTTAGAAAAAACCTATCATTTACCTCGACTATCATTTTAGAGCCGTATCTAGTTCTATGGATAACCTAACAATATAAATTAAACTTTTGCAGATATAAGATACACGGCATGAATATTTTTCAATATAGTAGGCGTCCATGATATTTGTTTTTAGTTGAAAAATTAATCAAATTATGAGTAACTAACCAAAGACAAACTTCTTTTCGGAAGGTTTATAAATGTAGACTCAAAAGATATAATGTAAATATATCTAAATCCTTATATAAAGGTCTGCCGCAAGGATCCATCTTATCGCCAAAATTGTTTTTATGCTACACATTTGACTTAAATTTTTATATTAATCATAATTGCAATATCCCCCAAAATGCTAACGATATATATCATTTATAATTCATCAGTCTTTAGACGAATGTCTCCTCAATCTTGAAGTGACTTTTTATTCACCAATTGAATATCTAAATAATAATAACTTAGAAATTTCTTATACTAAAATTTTTATAATATAACAATATTTTCCAAAAGGAGATTGACCAACTTGAACAGTGTATTATTAGGAGGCCAAGATTTACCCATAGTTGCTAAGATGAAATACCTAGGAATGATTGTTGATCAAAAATTATTGTGAAGAAGCCATTTAATATCTTTAATTAACAAACGTAATTTAGATCTAAAATTATTAAGAACCCAAGGTAAATTTTTTTGATGTGCCCACCCCAATTCGATATTAGCAATTTATAGAGCACTAATCAAATAGAAGCTAGACAATGAATCTTTCCTATACAACTCCTCTTCTAATCCATGCCTTGAGAAATTAGACCGAATCCAATATCCAGGTATTCGCATCAGCTTAGGTTATATGAAATCTTCACCTACCAATGCAGATAGAGTCTAATGAATCCCACTGTCTCTGAGAAGAAAATTATTATCTTATAAGGTGTTTACTAAAAGAAAAAAATTTTTTTTCATCCGATTGAGTCGATAAATTATCTTGAAAACTCATATAATAATACAGTGTTCTGGAATAACAAAAATATAAATAACTTGACTAGTTTTGTCTTCAATCCATTGCCATTAATATAAATTTGAAAAATATTCTATTCTACCCAAATTTGAAATAACTAATGAATAAATAAATTTCTTCTTATATATTATATTAAACGACCAGAATAATCACTTCTTTGAATCAATTATTTAGATTGGTCCAAATTTCCTGATAAAGTTGATTGCACTTTTTACGAATCTAAATTATAATAATTTTGATCTTTTTAAGCTCTCTCCGAATTTATCCATATATTCCGCAGAATTATTCGCTGTCAGAGAAGGACTTTTTTTCATAAAATCTAATAAAATTTCCTCCTCAATAATACCGTCTGACCCATAAAACCTATCTTCAATAAGTATAGCTAACAAAATTAAGAACATAAATAAATTACATTTACACATTCTTAAACTAATAAAAGATATACATGACCGAAACAAAGTTGTTGTCTTAAAATTGATTAAAGGTCATTCCAAGGTAATCACATAGCGGATTACTTTGCGAGTTGGAATTTGGTTCGATGTTTCAGTTCCTTGGTCAGATATAGTGTCTCTATAAAAAAAAAACTTTATATGAAGAATGGGCTAGTTGGTGGACATTTTCGAGTGTAATTAAAGGTTCGAGTTTGTTTGCTGTAAAGCCGAAACCAGGTCATCCGTGATTCTCGAAGCTTAATTTGAATAGACCAGCAATCTGTCTATACAAGAATAAATCACACAAAAGCAGATGCCGATCTACATAGGATTAAAATAAAAGATTCTCTCTATTGTGCATATGGTTCATATCTTGGTACATCTCAGCATTTACTATTCGACGGAAAAAATTATAATCACGAGTTCTTAAAAAAAATACAACGTATTTCCAAAGCCCTAGTCAAATAGACTACAAAAAAATAATTACCACAAATTATTATTATTATCATTTCCGTCCAGGAATTTTGTAAAAATTATAATCAAATATCGTATAGGTCTACTTATCATAAACATACCAGTTTATCATTTTAATATTATATATTACATTATATATTTATACATTTATATTTTTATTTAAACATACATTTATAATTTTAATTATACATTATTTATATTATATATTTTGAACTTATTTAAGTGGTTGGCAGATTGTCATACTCTCTCTCTTTCTCTTTCCCCTTCCCCTCCCAATCCACACCTTCAAGATCAATTCTGAAGTTATATTAAGTGGAGTAAGAAAGTTATATTAAGGAGAGTACGAAAAAATGGGCTTTAGTAAATATAGTTCTAAATTTAGTTATGTTTTTTAAATAAAATATGCAAGAGGAAGATTTATAGATAGTAAATAAAGTAAATTTTTGGTGCCGATAGAAGGCTACGATCAAAGGTCAGGTTGGGTTTGAAATGTGTATCTTTTTGCATTTAAGCGCCTCAGGTAAATAAACGGAGATGTACATAGTATGTAGTCAAATGAGTAAGGTTGAGATAGAAATTAATATATTCTATATAAATTAAATTAAACTCTCAAGTTCTTTTAATACGATTCGGCCTTCATTTTTCAAACCTTTTATTTATAATGGAACGAACAAATTATTCCAAAGTTTTTTAACCATTTCATCAAGAAAAACCAAAGAATCCAATAATTCAAATTCCATGGAATTGGGTATTGATGTAGAAAATATTCCTTTAATAGATAGAGATAGGTTTTGGAATCGATAATCGAATGATTATAATCGGTTTCCGATGCGATAATTAATCGAATTAAATTTGATATTTTTTTTAAATTACAAACCAGTCATATACCCTGCTTTCGACGGATCCCACAGCTGGCCATGGGACTTCTCTCCCTGGACCCCCAAAGTTTTTTATTTTTTATTTAATGCAAAATTCCAAGTCCCCGACGGGCTACGCATCTAGGAAGGCACCCCTGTCTCTTCTCTGGAATCATTTTTTGCCTATCTTTTTTCATCGTAGCAACCCCTTGAAAACTATGGAAACTAATATTGGTTGTTTTTGATTATTTTTACGTCACCCCCTTCCCACCCCCACTTTTAGAGGTGCTAGGGGGTGTCTTATCCCGATAATATTTTTTTCAAGATTGTATGTCATATGTCTACCAAATTTGCTTCCAGAATTATGCTGGAACTTACATTACATACATACATACATATAGATTATAAAATACAATTATGTTAATAAAGTTGAAAAAAAATATTGAAAAATATATTTTAATAATTTATTAACTAATATAATATATATTATTCATTCATATTATCATTATTTTTCTTTTAGAAATTTGTGATTTTCAAAATTATTCTATGAAGAAAATTTTTTTTTCTCAATAATCTACCTACAAATTCTATTTCAAATCCAAATTGAGGAATCACTTGGGAATTGTAATATATATATATACAATTTATTTAGGGTAAAGTCAGAAGGAATCAATTTGGAGCTTTTGCTTCATGCTCTGTGCCCTCGTTTCCTTGTTAAGATCACCTCCACCTCCCTAAGTCAGCTTTATCTCCAATTTGTCACCTGGTGACCAATCACAAGGATTCTACATTGTTTACGATCAAGAATGAGAATGGAAAAGACCAATCACATTTCTTCATTCAGGACTAAGCGATCAAGGTTTCCATTTAATTAAAGAGGTCGCTGAATATTTA
Source organism: Anisolabis maritima (assembly GCA_010014785.2). Lineage (NCBI taxonomy): Eukaryota > Metazoa > Arthropoda > Insecta > Dermaptera > Anisolabididae > Anisolabis > Anisolabis maritima. The sequence goes on from JAAAKE020142570.1 coordinate 5,575, forward strand.
AATAAAAAGAAATTTTAATCTTAAAAAAAAAAAAAAAAAAATTAAAGATGAATAATTTGCTTGTCCAATCTCTGTTCAATAATCAATTGTAATTAAAGATTTAAATCTTAAAATCTCATTGTTTGAAAATCAAATAGACATAAGTCAAATTTATTTAAATTAAGTCATTTGAGGGCTCTGTGGATTCGGTAGGGTGTCGCCGTTCTCCAAAGGAGATCGGTGGTTGCATCCCGGGCAGGAGGAATTTTTTCATTAAATAAAAATATTTAATGTAAACAAATCCTCAAGTATGCCCTAGATTGAAACATTGGATCCCACCACAATAGCGCCCTCAGGCAACTCTACGAGGAGAGGGAGTTGCTGTGACACACCGTCCTATGGAAGGGAGGTAAAAAAGGATTCCCTCTTAATGATGCACTCTTCGCAAGGAGTAGGATACACGCGGGTGCTGAGAGAGTCCCTCCTTAATCTAGGACATCCTCCCTAGCATAGAATAGGTGGGAATAAAGGGACCGGGTGGAATTAGATATAGGAGTAGTTAGCAAGCTAAAAATGAATATAGGAGGAGGAGTTAGTGTTAGGAAATAAAGTAAGTTCACCAGGTGCCGATGGCTATGACCAGAAGTCGGCTGGGCTTGAGGTGTGTGTCTCCGTACACGAAAGCACCTCGGGTAAATAAACGGGGAACCCGGTAGATGAGCCTATATGGTCCAAATGAAAAATTAAGTCATTTGCATTTATTTTTCATATGTACTGCTATCTGGTGCCGCATTTCTCTTATCGATTATATTATTTTTAATATTTAATTCGAGGAGGAATTTTATATTTTAACTAGATATCCATTGGAATTATTTTTAGCCAATGATCAAATTTAGGGCACCAGATTCAAAAGTCGCTTTTAGCAAAAATGCTACGGGTTTAAAAAAACTCGATATCTTCTGAATAAATAAATAAATAAATAAATAAATAAATAGATGAGTTTTTTTTTAAGGTTACTTAAAATTTAATTTCTAATGACGAAAATATAGACAAAAAAGTAAAGTATTCTTACTGGCCTTTACATACTAAAACTAAACTATATATTTTCTAAATCTTTAATTATGTAATTGATATAGAAAAATTAAAAAAAATATCATTGTTGCGAATTTTGGAAAAGCGTAAAAAAAAGTCATCAGTAAAATACTAGTACAGGTTGGCCAATTTTGATTAAAACCTTGCTGTCACATACTTATGTTAGTGTAAGTTTATGTTTAAAATTTCATCGTTCTAGAGCTTGTGTCTATATTTTGACTATAGACCCACACATACTATTTTCTGACTCAAAAGACATCAAAACGTTTTCCGTTGAAATCTCGATTTCGAAATTTTAAACTCACTGTATTATTTCCATTATCCTCGATAAATTCGAGCATTTAAAAAAAAATCTCGATATTTTCCGGAAATATAAATAAATAGAGAAGTTTCTTCATCAAAAGAATATTGAATCTGAGCACCCGGCATGAGAATGAAAGGGAGCAAAGCGAATTTTCATCCTTATGTGAATCTGGCTTTATGGAATGTATATATTTATTTGGCAATCTCTGGATTCGATAAATTTTTATCATCTTAATTCATTCAGGAGAGTGATTGTGTAGGCTATAGATCTGCCGTGAAGGAGAGAAAAAAATTGATAATCGCTAAAATTATGATAAAATTCTTGAAATATAGTTATAATTATTAGATCAACTTTTCATGAATTTTCATAATTGATGAATTTCATTCATACAACCATTTAATATGAATAAATTTTTCAATTTAATTGGGAACAAAATCTACGGTCTAATTGAAAATATCTAGACATTTAATCATTATGCAAATGTGGGGAGGTCGGGCATCAATAGGGTATCTTTCTCTCTCTTTAATAATGTTTAACTTTGTCTATTTCTATTCTTAAAACGTATCTTTTCAAATTAAAATAAACCTAAATGTTAATTAAACCCATTCAATAAAATAAAAAGTAACTAATGAATATTTAACAAATAAAACTTTACTTTTTCTACTAAATGAACTTAATCTTCACGAATCAGAGATTGGTTTAAATATTTTCTTTTTTTTTTTTTAGATATACCTATATATTATTACTTAACCTCAATGAACTTTTTACAACCGATTAAATAGTAACATTTGAAAGTATTATATTATTTTAGGGTTTATTATGCGTTATCTATATCAATTGTCTTTTCTTTCTGATTAAAATTAAAATGATGTGGCCCCATAAAACAAAACATTTCGAAAGGGATTAGATTTGTTCATTGAAAATAATATTAATTATTCTAATAAACTACTTTCTGTAAATTTGGAAACTGATTATACAAGTGATAAATAGCCTCAATAAATCACTTGTTCGGATCTGTAACAAAATGAGATATTTATATATGAAACTTATAGTTTTCTATTAAAATCCATACAAAAAAATCCCCCCCACAGTCCACTTCACCCCGTAGCCGAGAGGTTAGAGATTTTGACATGGCCAATATTGATAAGAGAAGAAGCTAAGGGATGTAACGAGTTATTTTCGGAACGAGCGAGAGGCTAGGGGTGGTAAGCGTACTCACCCCCTCTAAATAAATGATCTAGTTGATGGAGAGCGGGAAAGTAATGAGCACTCTTGATACGAGTAACTTTTTGTTGACAGTGTTTTAGAGCAGTGGTTCCCAACCGCTAGCCCCCGTCCGCTGAAAAATATCACTATTTAAAAAATTTAATCTAAATTAACTTTTTAATATGAATATGGCTTATTCTTACTAATTTATTTTATCCCGAACGCTTCAAATTATTACATTTCTTATGGATCTTTCATATTGTACTTGTTCAATGTAAAAGTTTATTTATTTATTTTGCAAAATTTTTTCTTTTCCTTCCCAATACGCCGTCCACGATCGAAAAGTTTGGGAATCGTTGGTTTAGAGCGTTACGGTAAAATTTCGAAAATGTCTCTACTGTAATTCGTTTTTTTTGTCTCAGCATCGGAAGCAGATTATTTAACTTTGAACATCATTAAACTTTTAATATTTCGACCATTTCGTCCTCTGTAGAACATTGCTATGCGCATATGAGGTAGAAAAAGTGAGAATTGTTTGAAAGGTAGACATTGTAAGGATAGGAATATAAATATAAACAAAAATACAATCATTAAACTATATGTATTGTATCAAGGGTAAATTTTCACTCTTAATATCTTTACATTTCCTCCAGAAATTGGAAATATTTCTTTCTATTTGGATATTTAAAACCAATCCTTCAAATTATTTAGGGCCTTTAATTTAAAAACCTGACACCTAGTCTTGTCTGTGTTATATTATACATTCGTGTTGGCAAAGCAATAAACTTGAACTGCATCATGTTTTAATACCTCATCTTTAGACGTTGACGTATAATAATAGTTTGAAAGCATTGATCAGGTTTTAATTAAATTAAATTTTACTATCTATGACGAATATATTATTAATTTTTTCCCATTCTCTTCGACATATAATATTATACGAGGACTTCACTTTCAAGGTGGTAATATTAGTTTCAAGATCAGTAGACCCATAGGAAATGACTCACCTTTATTAATTCAGTTGGAGCAGAGAAATATGTAGAAGAAATAAAAGAAGAAATAGTGTAATTGTTAAAATTTGTTTCTAATCAATTAGATCAGTGCTTCCCATGTTTTCTCTCTTCACTCATGTTGTGGTTATTCTAGAGAGTGAATATATTTATACTTTATATTGGGGTTAAATTACACTTTCAGATTGTTATAGTATTTTCGGCATCTTTGGCTATATGAATTTTAAACAATTCAATTATCTATTATTTACAATATAATTATCCAGGATTATTTATTTATTTTAATTGTTCTCCATTCATTTAAATGATGGAATGAGGGTTTTAGTCATCCGGGAGAAGAGAAGGGATGACTATGCTCTCTCGAAAATTTTTTTTCTTATAAAACTTGACCTAATTTTTGGTCATATATATTAGTGCAAGTTTATTAAACTAACTTCAGATTTTTTCATTTAAAAATATATCGAATTCACTTGCAAAAACGAAAGTCAAATCTTCCATACGAAAATTCCGACTATGCCAATTTCTTCTACTTTAATCCTTTCAACTAATCGGCTCAAGGGATGTATAAAATTTTCAAAATATTGAATCAATAACATCAATGTTAGAGTATTTTTTTTAAAGTCTTTTTCGGCATCTGAGGCCATTTAGACTCCGTCCTTAATTATTTATACCAATTGGTAGCCAATATAATATAAATAAATTTTTGTCGCTCAGGACGGAAAGAGAACCTTTGTTACGTGAAGCCAGATCTCAAGCTCTGCACCAAGGGAGAGGGCAATGTTATAGTAGAAAAACCCTTTTTTCTCCAAAAAATAAAAATAAAATCTATATAAATTACAATTCTGTATTATACAGGAAATTTCTTTAAAATAATAATTAAATGAATTTAAATGAATTTATATTAATTGTGGGTGGAAATTTAAAACTATAAAATATTTTAGTTTCTCCATATGCAAGTATGGCTTTTAAAGCTAAAGTAATTACCCTCTCCCACTCCTGGCTACGCCACTGGGTGGTATATAATGTTTATTATAGACAGGACCAAGATTTTAATAATTCTCTTTGTTTTTGCCATTTTTCAAAAGCCCATTCTCTTTACAGTCTTGATTATTGATAAATAAATTTTATTTGCGTTCTTTTTCGCATTTTGAAAGAAATTTACTTGCTATTATTAACAAATTATTAAAAAATTACCTTTAAAGTAAAATATTTTAACTTTGGTTCTTTTTTTATTTTAATTGATTTTAATTAAATTAGTAATCTATACTATCAAGCAAAGAGAAGAATTTAAGAAAATTTTCCTTACTACTTAGTCGGTCTATTATTATTATTAGTCACTAAACCACACATTCATTATAATTATGAAATAATTAATTTTATTTTTCTTTCCTTACTTTTTACAGAATTGTATACTAATTTTGTAACGTAATTTCATTTTCTAAAAAGGATCGTAAATCTCCACCTATATAAATAAATGTAAAATCCTCTGAATATTAGAAAAAATTAATTCTGATGATAGGATTGACATTTTGGTTTTATCTAAAAATTTACATTCATCTCAATAGAATAAATCAATTTGGAAAATTATACTATTGCGGAAAAAATCCATCAACAGATATTGCTGTCTTTTATTTTGTTTTAGAGAAAAACAAAACAAAACCATTGCATACTTGGAGTACATGGATTTATTAGTTCCAGTCATCCCAGAACATTTCCCACTTATTTAGCTGGTTAAATTCCGAATTTTAATATACTAGATTCTCTCTTGTCATTTGTGGCAGGAACTTACACGTTGTGGTTATTCTAGAGAGTAACTTATTCATTTTTTTGGTTATGTATTGGGCTTTTTGCCTTAGGCATAATTTAATAATCTTAAATCACCAATATACTAGTGTAATTTATTATCTTTATAAATATTAAGAAAAATAATTTTAAATACCTTAAATTAAAATTTAACTAGTAAAATTCAGAGAGCTGAAAATTTAATGTTTATTATTTTTCACGGTCCACTTCCAATTCAAATTTGATTATATTATTATATATTTCTAGAGAGTAACTTTCTTGGGAATAAATCTGGGGCTTCTATTTTCCTTCCCCAGGAGGAAGCATCACTAATATTTGGATATATTTTTCCCCGAGGTAGATGTGAATCTAAGCTGCTTTCAAATCAGAATTAAAAGCTTAGTTGCTTTATCTCCTCGACTCTACTACGATCCACTAGAATGCAGAAAGCTATATAGTTATTTTCAAAATTTTCCAAATTATTTCATTTTTGCAAGAACTGACAGCACTATAAATTTCCGAGGTTCTTCCCTCTATTAAAAAGGAATCTTTGATTATAAAAAAACTATTTTTTGAAGATAGTCCTTGAGAAATTAATAACAGCACTTCAGCCAATTAAAGAATATTTTACATTTAATGTCAATATTAGGTTGGTGCAGAAAAATTGCACTTTTTAACTGTTAAACTTAAAGCAAAATGTTTCTTGTGTTTAAATTAAGTTTATTAATGAAAATAAGAACCATTACAATTTATACATTTTTGCCAACAAGTACCAAGTTTATTGAATCCATTTGCATAGAATTACGAAGTTCTCGAACTTATGAACTCTTTGAAGCTTTGAGCTGCTGCTCAGTTGGAGATTTACTCTTACAGGAAGTTGTCGAGGTGATTGAAAATGGTAGTCGGAGAGAGGTCTGGGAGTAAGCCTAAGTTTTATATCCCAATTCGTTCAATTGCTACGCTGTCATTTGTGAGACATGCAGTCTAACATTATCGAGAAGAAGAATTGGTCCTTTTGATTGATCAATACCGAACAGAATAACTGTTGAAGTTTTTCAGCACTTAATGATTTCATGGGAATACTTCTCTGATATGATGGTTTCGCCAGGATTCAAGAAGTTATAGTGAATGACTCCGCTTGCAGATCACAAAAAAGTTAGCATAATCTTCTTTTGATGAAGTTTCGGTTTTGCGTAGTGTTTTGGTGCTTCACCTTGATCCGTCATTGCGCCGTTGTATGTCGTATAGAATCCATTTCTTGTCGCATGGGATAATGCGATCAAGAAATGGATAATTTTTGTTTCGTTGAAGAAGCTCAGAGCAGACTTTGTATTTTCCAAGTCTTAGTTTTTTATTCAGCTCATAGGGCAGCACCTATTTGTTGCTTTTTTGTTTTTCCCAGTTGATGCAAATGTCGAATAACTGTTGAATAGTTAGTTCATGTGCAACCTCTCGAGTTGTTTTTACGTGTGTCTGCTTCAAAATAGCCTTTAACAGGTTGTTCTCAATCACAGAAGGACGTCCTCAACCCTCAACTCCTCATCTCCAAGACTTTTGTCTCCTCTTCGAAATTTTTGGAACCAATGTTGATCCGTACGTTTATTAACAGCCCCACCCAATTGATTTGTTGATATCGCGCGCATTTTCTGCTGCTTAACATCCCAACTCATACAATAAAATCGCTCAAATTTGCTTTCTTTCCATTATTACTCTTAAAAAAAATAAACAAATCATACCAAAACGATTAACCTAAATCAAGAGTGTGAAATTAAAAACGGCGTATTACATGACCATATTTATATAAAAGTTTTTTTCCAAAATAAGCGTATTTGATTAAGAATGTTAGATCTAGAAAATTTTTTCATATAGCAATAAAAGCTTAAAATTTTAAAAATATACCAACACTAATAAAAATTCTTGTTTTAAAACAATCTGTAAAAATATATTTTGAAAAACCAAATATTTATGGAATTTTATATATATATATATAAAAAAAAAAGGGACATCTTGAAATATCAATAACTTTAAAAGTGTAATATCTCTTTAAAGTATCCAGCTGTTTCTCTAAATTGAGATATTTAAGTAAAGAGGGTTTATATGGCAATAGAAGTCAGGTCATTTCTCGAAAGGTATTAAATCCATGTTGCGGAAACAGCGAATTGTGGGTTAAAAATCTCCATCTTTGCGCCTCCCGGTGGGCCTTAGCTCATCAAAGATGCTCTGCAGAGCACTCGATAACCATTCTTCCAAGACTCCATGGACCAACGCTTCCTTTCATCTCACCCCATATTCCTATTCCATTTATTTTTATACTATTTGCTTATATATCTACATATATTAGATATCGTGAAATGTTTTATTTTTTTATCCAATATATATTCAAAAAATCTAT
>JAAAKE020142581.1:0-13339 GCA_010014785.2 Anisolabis maritima
CCTAAGTGTCCATTAAAACGAAACAAAAGATACACGTTATCCAATTACTTTTAAGGACGATAGTAGGTCGAAATTCATTTGTCTAATTTTAATATCATTGAAAAGCTTTTGAAAAATTCTTTTCATCTATATAGATGAGAAATTACGGTAAATATTAATTATTTTAAATTAAAAACTTGATATATGCGTTTAATCTCCTTTGCGTGCCAATCAGAGCTCACTATTAGAGAAAGTAATGACTGGCACTCATTTCCATTCTCTCTACTTAGATTGGTAATTTTTTCAAGCAATTGTAGAGAAGCTGGTAAGATATAAACTTTAAAAACTAAGGGCCCCTAGTTGGAATCCTATCAATGTATTTTTTTTATTAATGTTTTTTCTTGAAATTAAAAAAAAAATAATAATAAAATTATTAAAATATTTTTTTGAAAATTATTATTAATATCCAAATATACTGTATTTGAAAATATCAAAACCGTTAAAGACAGGATAAAATGTCTGGCATTTTATAACAAATAAAAAATAAAAAAATTTAGCGAGTTCGTTGGTTAGGTGCACGATACGCCGAAGGCTACTGAAATAACATACTAATAATGAAATACCTATAAGTAATACTATTTAAGATTTATTAACTCTCATCCCACTGAAATGCGGACTTTCCGGGTGAGCGCTTTAATAAAATAACTTAATAATATTAGTCTGAAATATAATAGATCTGGTGCACCAAAAGGCTCTTTTTATTTATATTTTGTCTAGAAATTTCGTTTGACGAGTTTGTGAATTTGCAAGATCTTGCCAAGGAGGGAGGGGCATCCCACAGATTGAGAAACCCTTCATTAGACAAGGGAAGTTTTAATAATAATATAATGCGAATTTAGGGCAACATCTAATGGAAAAGGGAGTCTCGCATTTCAGTGGGATGAGAGTTAATAAATCTTAAATAGTATTACTTATAGGTATTTCATTATTAGTATGTTATTTCAGTAGCCACACAACCCGCATTCGGCGTATCGCGCACACTTAAAATTTTGCCTCAATATTATTTTTTTTTTATTAAACCAATGGCGTTTTTAAAGTCGAAAATTTTTCTTTCATGGTTATCATTAATAAATAAATTTTGTAACTGTATTTATATTAAATACAACGTTCCGGCCACTCATTCTATGGCTTTCTTTAGGTACATCACTCTTTGTGATTTGTATCTGAATTATACCTAAAGAAGGCCATAAATAACCGAAACGTTGTATTTAATACAAATAAACCACAAATATTATCTATTTAATAATTATATCGAACTTTCAATTCCAAAATTTCTAGTGAAATTTAACAACTAAGGTCTTTTCTTTAGAGCAATGAATCGAAATCGCCATAATATCAATAACTTAAATTGATCGTTCGATGAGAGGTATTTCCTGATGTTGATGCACTTTCAATGATAACTTGGAGAAAAACAAGACATCTGCTGACACAATAGGCATTGGTAGCAATTTAGAGTAGCGCCCTCCTCTTACCAGTTGTTATTTCGACAATTTTACCAGCTGAGATTATGATTGATTTGATGAAAGAAAGGGTGGGGGGGGGGGGGGGGGGGGGGGTGGAAGGGCGGATTCCTTGGCCCTTATAATAATAATCTATAAGCTTTGACTCCAAAAGAGAATTTAAGTGGTAGTTTGCCCCTCTTCCCCTAAAAGTTGATACATAGATTAATATTATAAATTATAATAGAAATTCCATAGTCCGCAAACCAGCATCGAACCACAAGCATAAGTTTTCTGACGGTCAGCAAGAAATTTCTCTACTATATGATTAGATTTTCTAAAATAGAAGTAACAGAAGATGGCACAAATCCCAATATTTATATTCTTGTTTTTAATACATAAAACACTATATTGTTTAGAAAAATCAAATATTTAAAACAGGACTTTAATTGATTACTTACTTTTTAACACTTGGCTTCTTAATTATCGCCATAGTAGTTGACTAGTCCTGTGATGTGACTTTAAATAATTATAGATTATAAAAGAAGAAAAGTTTATGGATTTCTTACCAGAAAAGGGTTCCTGGCAGCATGGGTAGTACTCCTCATTCCTTCGAGCAGGAACTTCAAGAATGTCCCACTCAACCGAAAGGTAAAATTCGCTTAAATCAATTCCAATTGAAACTAAATTACTTCCAGGAACTTGTTTCATATGTTTTAGGTCGACCTGAAATAAATCATTTTTATCATTTCTCTTTTTTTTCAGACTCGCATTGTGACTTCGTGTAAATGAAGACAGAGTGAGAAACGAAATTAAGTTATACGCACTCATATATTAAAATAAATAAAAATGGCTTTTGTTAAGTTTAACTAAAGGATTGGACGATTTGTGAGAATATATAAAAAATAATTAAATAAAATACCTGAAATCCGTTATAAGTCCATGAGCCGAATTTCATCATGCAACTTTGTTCATCAAATGGGAAATATTCGACGTTAATTCGGCAGGAGGACTTATAAATTGCTGGTGGTTTCCAAAAAACTTCTCCGTTGTATTTTAATGTTGCTTTGGTCATTAACGTTACTTCATAATTTCCATCGGCGCTGAAATTTATATGAAATTATTAAGGTAAACGTTTTTAAAATAAAAATCAATAATTTTTTATGCGTGGCAACAATTTTGATAAGATGATAAGAGACATTAGCAATGTGCAGGATATTCACCAAGCCCTTGGGATTTTGTACAACGCATTAAGGTAAATGAAGAAGATCGTTAGCCACTTAAAAGTATTCTTAAATTTATGTTTAGGTTATATAATAATTTTTAATTTCTTTTAGCCAGGCTCCTCAAAAATATAAATATAAATAAAATTTATGAGACCTAATTATTATAATAATGTAATTATCTGATTTACTTGTTATATAGGACAATATCAGGCAGCCAGATATGTTCCGATGGTACATAGAGCATCTCGACTCCTCCATATTCTTCTGGATCCCATCGCAATTTATAATCTATCCATTTCTAAAACAAAATTTTTAAAGATTATGTTTTAAATTTTTATTCCAATTAATCTTAAATTATTAATAAAATATATATATATATGGAATAGTATTTTGTTAGAATGGAATGGCTTGTTTTCGGAGTCCTAGTCTTTCTGGTTCCAAAGTTTCGTCAAAAGTCTCTGGGGGCTGTGCTTGGGATGTAAGAAGAGTTTGATTGCATGTTGGTGTTTGTTTTGGGTTGACTTCGGGGCCTCAATCTGTCTTTTCCCTGAGTATTTGAGTTATCACAATATATATATTAATATATATATAGAAAAATACTTAAGATAAAGTGCCACTTCCGGTTGCCGGAAATAGCCCAATCTATGATTTTGCTGTAATGCAATGTATAAATTTGGTTGATCTACACTAAAGTATGTTTGAGCTATCGTGTTAACGAACATAAACCCAGGCACAGACAATTCGAAAAATGGTATTTTCGGAATCAGGGGGGCCTAAAAACAGCAATCAAAAGAGATCGAATCTTTGAATGATTACAATACTTTCCTTATAATATTATTACGTATACGAGAAAATAAATTAAAATACTATTTTGAAAAAATAATTTTTTTTAATTTTCTCAATCTTCGAACAGTGTTGCCGTGTTAAAGGCGTTTACCCCAAATCTCAAACAGTGTTGTAGGAATGCTGTGTTTTACGATGGTTTCCTGTATATACATTTATATATAAGATTAATATATATAAAAACAAAAGTTTCGCTTTGAATTGATCTTACCTGTAAATTACCCGACCTTAATAAAGAAAGCCCTGGGCTTGGGGGTCGACATCCGTCGTTAATAATTTATTTTAATTATTATATTTTATTTTGGCTATAACTATGATCCCGACCTTTACCATTCTTTTCCTCCTGCCTCTCGACGCCCTTGTTAATAATAATAAGTTTTAGAATAGATTGAATTTATTTAGATTTTAATATGAGAAAAATAAAAAAGTATAATATCAATAAGTGTAGTATATTATTAACTTAATAAATAAAATTTTACTAATCTTAAGCATTTACGATTATTTTTTTAAAGTTTATTCTTCATTTTTTATTTAAGACAAATAAAAATAGTAAATGTGTTTCTTTTATTACTTAAACCGTTTTGTAAAAGAATTTTTAGTATCCATATTTTTATCTTTACCTGTCAAAAGAAAAGATGAAAAAAGTGATATTACTGTAATTTTTAAAATTTTATAAATCAATGAGAATATAAGTGAAAAATAAAGACCTCAAAGTTCAACATAACCTGTATGCATTTCCAGACAGAGAGATAAATGAATGAGAGAAGAAACGGGAAATAAAACAGTTTGTACAAAAACTTTTGATACTGATACAATATAAAATAATATTATAAATAAAAAAAATATGGTGGGACTAAGGACATATCATAATAGAATATCAGCACCGAAGAGGTAAATAAAAGTATCACCAATTTTTCTATTTGTCATTTATAGAGAGAGAGAAAGCAGCATTTGGATGTTCAATGAAAATTCAAAAATGTTTCGAACGAGGTTTACTTGTTCATCTTCATTTCAACTTGATAATGGTATTTATGTCCAAAGGGGGTCAGTATGTTTTGGAATATATATTATAAAGTATATAAGTTATATAAGCGACAATGATGTTAGTTTATGGTACAGGCTCATTCTTGTGTTAGTGATGAATTTAGCGTTTAGCCGTAAGGCAATATTTATAAATTTTTAATTAGCAATTAAATTTTGTTTGTTATCAAATATAGAATTAAAAAATATTTATTCTGGGCCAGCATATCAAGACAGATAGAAAAACAAGCCGGCCTGATGATTGATGGGGAGGGGGAGAGGGGGGCGCGAAGGTTGCCAAAAAAGGGAGCAGAAGCGTCAACTTGGCTTGGCTAATTCGTGGTCGTCATCAACATAATCACAAGATGTAAGCCCCTGAGTGACTTATAGCAAAATAAAATGAATATGAAAAATATTCGGACTCACCTGCTCTACCCATAAATTGGTTGTCATAACTTGATTCTTCAAATTCTGAAATGAGATATATCTTATTAAATAAACAATTATTACAATTATAACTTGATGATTTGATGATTTTTCCTTCAATGAATTTATTTATTTTATTATTTAAATAAGCATAAAAACTATATATTTTTCTATGGAATAATTTTCAGTATTTTTTTCGGACGTGGTTGAGAAACACTATCTCAGATCGATTGACAAAAAACTCACTGCTAATCATAACCCCCCCACCTCCCAAAGTCAAAGGAAATTACAAAAACAACATCAAATTTAAATAAAAAGAAAGAAAATATATGAAAAAAATGACTAATCAAAAAGTTTAGATAGAATTTCTAGTAAGAATCACTTACAAAAAAAAAAAAGGAAAAACTAACTCAATAGAGTATATAGATAAATAATTTATTTGGCTCCCCCACCCCCAAAACAAGGATCCTGACTATGCTACAATCAATATACAAAACTTCATGCATTTCAGTTCAAGGTATAAGCCAAAATAAACACACATAATTAAAATATAAGAAGACCCTAAATATTTAAAATTTTAAATAATAACATGCAAAATGAATGGCATAAGAAGGAATGCGGGGGAAGGAATTCTTCAAAAAAAAGGTCAGATGCAATTTTCGTACCGAGAGAACGTGGGTCATCGAGTTATGAGTTGCTGGTTGATGGGGAGGGGGACGGGACGGTTCTCGCCGTAACTATGCATTAACCATACCCCCTCGATCTCAAGGGGATTTAATATTAATTCTCTTCTTTGAATGACAAGTTCAACCTTTCCTCCGTGAATAATTAATTTTCTTACATTACAAGTTAATTTATGTAATTTTAATGGCTCTTACGTTGACCTGATTTAGGTCATTTCATTGTTAAAGGTTGGAGGTTATTTTAACTTACTGATAAGAAAATAAACATGTAAATAAAAATTTTATGATAATAATAAATAATTTAAATAAGAGAAAAATCGATTTTTCTCTAAAAAAAAAATAATCAAAAAATATTTTTATTCCCATAATGTTTACATTTTTTGCAATTAAAATTAGTTTTATGCCTTCAGAACGGAGAAGAAAAAATTGCCAGAGAAAAATTTCAGTTTCAAGGTGCAGATATTTTTATTTCCTTTACTATTGGCCTTTGCTCTTTTTTCAATTCCCTTATTTAGGGCTTAGGGCTGGGTGGTCTAAATCAAATTTGGACAAAGGTAACCTCAATTCGTAGATCTTCGATTTTGAAAAATCAAGATAACTTTCCTATATAAATCCTTTCCAATGTTATAGGAAAGTAAACTAAACAGAGGCTGCGTCGAACTAGGTATTTTGTGCATTTTTTAAATTCCTACTAATTTTTACTAGTGCTAAATTAACTAAAAAATATACTCCCGATTGTGTAACCAAATCTCGTTATTTAGATAGACCAGTCTATATTTTTTGCTAGATTTTATATTTAGGATATTATTAATGAAGAGGTCTGATGTACCCTTTTTTGAATACAATTTTTCTTCGGATCCTAATACAGGAATATATCTATCCGACGTCAAAAAATTTTTGCGAAATGTCCTTTTTTGAGAATGTTCCATTTACCTCTATAATTTAAATTTATGCAAACAACAGAAAAAATTACAAAAAACAAGATCAAATAAGAATTAAAACAAGAAAAATAATTGAAGAAAATGCAAATAAAAAAGTTAAAATAGAATTTAAAAACAATAAATTAATTAATAAACAAATAAAAATTGAAAAAAAAAATCAATCACTCTGAATTCCCCAAAAGAATACAATTTTATCTGAGCCTCCCTCTAAACAAAATCCTCACTACACTACTAGAGAGAACATATGTCTGATCTAAATATTATATATTATTCTTTATTTTATAAACATTGGACAAAAATAAATTTTTCCGTTTTATATTAATTATAGACACAATAAAAAAGTAAAAATTGAAGTCATTAATTAAATATAGAAGGTATTTATTTTTTATTTCCTTTTTTCTCTTGAAATTATTAAAAAAAAAAAAAAAAAAAAAATTTAAGAAATAAATAATCAAATTTTATTATATGAATGCTGAAGATTCTAACAGAGAAATATATAAACATTTCGTAATAATAAATTTGTTTATTTAGAGGAGTGAATTGAATAAAACATCTTTTAAAGACAAGTATTGTTTTTTCAAGCTTTTTTTAAAATAACTAAATCACAAAAAATAAAAAATAAATACTCGCAACTAAAAAATAATTGAAATGAATGTTATTTTTTTTTTTTTGAAAGTTTAATGCTTCAATTGCAATTGTTCACTATGAAATGATTTAATTCCCGCTTATCGATTGTGTTTGCAAACAAACAAACAAATAAATAAACAAACAATGGATGAACTCACCACTTCGATCAGTTGTGATAATTTGAGTCCCAACCAAACAGTCAAAGTTTCCGAATTGTTGACAACCGGCCGAATCAGTCGATTGTAATTGGAAAGGAGATCATCGTAAAGCCTTTTGGCATCTGGATTTGCCTCGTAAGGTGACGCGACTTTAAGAGCTGGCCATTAAAATAATTAATCACTCAAACTCCTAATTAATCAATTATGAGAAAGTGAGACTCACCCAAAGCGGGAATCAACGTCCAGACCAGGACATATCCCGAGAGCCATGGGGCCATGGTTCGAGACCAGACCAGGACGAAGCCCGGCGCTAGAAGAGTAAGATGCTGCTGGTGCGGTACAGCATCATGCTGAGAGAATCTCGTTGCCAGAGGCGTTAAGCTGGGTCGATAGAGATGCGCGCGCATAAATAACAATATTTCTACTAAATCTCCCTTTTGTCACTCAGGGGGCAACACTTGGCGAAAACATTTTGCCTTTTATAATTTATAAACCTACATTTTGTTTTTTATTCAATATTTTAATATTAATATATGCCTTTCCGTCAAAATACTTAATTAATAATCGGAAGTGATATGTCTAATATTATTTTTTTAAATTAATTTTTATTTTTAATTCACCTTCTTAAATTTAAAAAGATACAGATAAGTTTAAGGTGCCTTTAATTCCTACGTATGTTAAAAATAATTTTCTTACTTTTTACAATAATTATTTAAAATATATATATCTCAAAATTAAAATATCTTGAAACTTTGTGATTTATTGTATTTATTTCCACGGGAAATCATTCCCTTCATCGTTTTGAATAATTTTTGTGTGAACAAATTTAATACCTTTATCCGGTAAAATTTTGACCTATTAGCTAGTCATTTTCATGTACTCAGCTCTGCCAGTGATGATTTCCATCTTATTTCTCTAATACGTGAACTTCCATTTTTTTCTTCTAATATTATAATAATAATTTTAGCGATAGGAATTAAATCTCTGAGTGCTGTATTTAGATACAGACCACAAATTTACCTAGTTCTGTGTAGCAGTGCAGTGGCGTAACGAGAAAGGTGGCTAAAGGAAAGACTGAATCCCTACCCTTAAAGTCAAGAAAATAAAGTTAAAATGTGATCTCTAACAAGAAAAAATTTCAGATATTTAAAAGAAAAGAATAAAGTGAAAATGTGAATGAATCAGGAGCCTTTTGCCCATTAGTTCCGGTGCCCACATTTAATTTATACCTAAAAGACTTCGGTTTATCCGATACTCTGATTTTTACTTTAAAATAATGACTTCATTTCTTACTGATTGTGAGTTGTTCTCTCTTCTCTTTCCCTCTCTCTCATATTCAGAAAAATTTAGAAAAGTAATAAATATCTTAAAAAAAAAAAAAAATCTTATCAATATCTCACATTATATTTTAAACATAAAAATTTTAATTTAATTTGCTAAAAGTTATTTTTTATTTTCAACCCTAAATCAAATTCTTTATAAATAATTAAATTTTCCTAAAAATTTTTTCAAATTATTTTATTATTATAGAAGCTTGATTATATCTAAAAGATAATTTTGAAAATTTTTAATTGTCAACCTTTTATATTATTATAAATTCATGTTAATCAACCGTGAAAAAAATTTTTCTTAATATCTATTGTTTTTGGGAAGGAGTTTTTTCACGCCCTATTAATTATACTAATCGTTGCAAAAGTAATGCTAAGCCTAATAGTTTCTCTTTATGTGAACAGATCACGTTACTTTCTTTAAAATGTCATACATTTATAAATTATATGATTCAAATTTCTAAAATAATTTTTGCTTTTATTACATAAAATATTTTATCAAATTTACCCTTTTTTTTTATATTATTAATTAAATAATTTTTAATACTCATGGGACTCGATGGTGACTAGTTACCGGGTTGCTTTTCCTCTTTAATTTATATGGCCACCTCATATCGAGAGAACAAGACAAAGACCTTTGTCTTTAAAGAAGATTAATTAAATAAATTTTATCCCTATGCAGTCTTTTGACTTTCAGCCCCTCTTGTATTTTTCTTTTGATTTCACTAAAGAGATCTATCTCTTGATATACGTACTTAATTGAAAAATGACTTCAAACTACTCAGTAATAGATTCATTCCTTTCTGTTTTCCTTTCCTCTTATTTTTCATTAGGTTCTTTATTTATAATTGGATTAATAAAATTTGCAGTCATTCATGAACAACTGACTCTTGGATTATTAAATGAGCTTTACCTCTAAATGCTAGGGACAAAATAATAAATAATTAAAGATGAAAGAAAATCATACAGAATTTTCTTTCTATACTCCAATAATCGGTTCTAAAAACCTTTTCATATCAAAAAGATTTGCGACTCATTCTAAAGGACATTTTTTTACACCTGTACATATAGCCAAATATATTCATAATAGTAGCGGTTGACTACGCCTTGTTTTTAAGGCGAACTATACAATACTATTACGTGTCCAATTTCTTTCTGTATAATTAATATATAGGAATAATAAGTTTTGACGTTTAATAATTGAAAAAAACAATTGATCTGTTTGAAAGTGTATATTTAATTCTAAGTATACAAGTGATTGCCGAGGTTGGTTAGTGATTGATAAGCAAAAGTGGTCCCGAATGAAAAGGTCACAGCGTGAACGTGAAGGCACTCAGGCCGTTTGGAGCTGAGGTGGGATCCCGGTCGAAAGAAGGGATTCGAAGGGATCCTTGCAAGGTGGCCACCTGTCAACAACAAAGTAATAAAACAATATTAATGGAATAATGGTAATAGTATTAGGAGGGATACTCTTGGCCGATATATATATTGAATATCTAAGCTACAACCATTTGTATCTAAAATTTGCCGTATACATGTGTAAATTTATATTAATCCTTATTGTATCTCTGATGATGGTCATGGAAGGCGTAGTGATATTTTGTATATAATAGAAGTTAAATTATTATTATATGATAGTTATTCATGGGCATTAGAATTTTTCCCTAGGAAATTAGGAAGAGCAAAATACAAAAACATAAAATTCTTATTATTTATGTATTTTCAGCCAAGATAATTATTTTTTTTTTAATTTAGACTTACCATATATATCTTAATGGCCTTTGACTTCTTTGGTAGACAAGGAATGAAAATGAATCAATGATTATACATACATATATATTTATATTCCATAAACGTCATTTTAATTGGAAAATGAGGTGAAATGTTAACCAATTCCAATGACCATCATGAGATATAAATAAATATATAAAACATGAAGATCCACAAATACAATATCTAGACAGATTGAATGTGATTGGTTCAAAGGCGGAACAAAGTCTTTGTTTGTGCCAGGGTGACATCCTGAAGAAAAATTCTACCAAAAAGAAGAATTTTAAAAACGTGCATATGTAACTTTTTTTAGACATCAATAAATTGTTCAATCGCTATATCCCGTGGCTGCCGAGGTGATCTCCGTTACAACGTCGTCTATGGGCGGAGGTAACGGCGGTAGGAAGTTGTTCTTGCGTAATGGAATTTCGGATAATTGTTGATCAATAGGAATCCGTTTGTCATAGAGAGATGGTGCTTGGAAAATAATCGCACAAGTTCCTCCGATGCATGCCAGGGTAAATACCCAGAGAAAGAATCTGTCCAATACCATTGATACGTATTTCCAGTCCTCGATCACCTAGAAAAAATTTTATTCGATTTAACAAGTGAAAAACTTATAACTAAGGTTTTAAGGTTTTTTGAGTCAGTAACAGCTTTTTGTCGGAATCGAGGACAACCCGGGTTGGTGTGCTTGATGTTACACCTTCTCTATTATTATTAGGATTAACGGCAAAAAAATAATTAAACAACTAAAAGGTTTACGGTAATCTTAAGCGCATTTTCTTGAAAGAAAAATTTCAACTACACACTCCTACTTACTGATTTTATAAAAAATTTTAAATGTGTAAATTGTTTTTATGCATGCAATGTTTGATAAAGAATCCCAAATAAAATTTTTTCAGTCTTAGCTTTTTTTTTAGAGATGTACTTGAAGGTTCAATGAGAATTATATTATAAATTTTATTTTAATATTGTTTTATTTTATGAATATTTTCTGAGTTTATAAAGGGCTCTGAGAGTAGAATATTACCATGCATCAGGGATGGATAACTTAGCGCTCGTGATATGTACCTTAAAAAGTTAAATGTTCATTTATGAAATTATAAAAACTCAAAGCTTTTATATTATTTAACTAAGAATAATTAATTGTTATTAAATAAATGAATAATTATTTTACACTTGCACTGTACAATGTACTGTATTAATTATTAATTATATTATAATAGTTCACTTCAAATATTATATTCATGTTAGTTTCTAGCAATCTGTCCATTTGGAATCCAGTGAATCATTTTTCTATTTTTAATACTTTCAAAAATTAGATAAATTTTTACCTTCTCTTATTTTCAATTTTATTTAATCGAATATAAATGTTTTGGAGGGGATTAAAATAAAGTAAAAATAAAAAAATCATTCTCTGGCATTCAAACCAGGGGCCAAATCCTGAATTCCAACCATCTTTCCAAAGGTAAATACATTTTTTTTCTTTTTAAAGTAAATCGAGAAAATAAAATGTGATAACATCACATGATATATTTATTCTTCCTTGTGGCTGCAAAATTTTTCATTGCGCACATGGGATTAAAACGAGGAAAGTAAGGCTATTTAGTTTATTTTTTCAATGCATACAATTAAATAAGAAAGAACAACACGCAAAGAGAGACGTCTGGTTATAAATACAAAATAAAATTGAGAGAAAAAATCTTTGTGAAATATTTATTTGCTAGAATCAAATCTTACAAAAATAATTACCTCGACATCCTTATCTGCATCTTTAATATGCTGAGCGATAAATCGAACTCCTTGGAGAGCTGAGAGCACATCAGGAGATAATTGGCGAGGAATGGTGTGCTGCTCACATTCGCCCCCTGCAAAATATGCACCCTATTTTATAATGCATACAAAAATTAAGCTTTTAAAATTAGTTTTAGGAGCCATCTCCAAAAGGAAATTCAGAAACAGAGACCATATTAAAAACTTGATTCTCTGATTCATTCTCCCATAATATATATTGAGAATTATAAATACGGCGCGAATGGCCTTAGTCACTGAAGCGCCCTAACTTCAAATAATTTTTAAAAAATTACTAATTATAAATACATATAAAAAATAATTTAAGGTAATTTGCAAATGAAAATGTTTTTTGTCTTTATGCATATAAATATATATATATCCGTCATTTATCATACCTGTAGTATGGTGTCGATTATTTGAACGCATTTCATCATCTTGGCCTCCAAAAGACATCTTAAAGGCCGTTCCAATAGAATCGAAGCCAGGACTTCGACAAATATCTGATTGATAGGCATCGCTAAAGCTGTCCCTAAAATAGGTTATTATTTCTAATATTAAAAAAATAATAGTGGGAACCAAGCACTATTTCCATATCCTTCATAAGTAATAAATAAATAAAAAATATTATTTGTTTATAAAATTCTAATTTTTTAAAAATGTACAGGATAAGATGTTTATTTAAAAATAATAATAATTATTAATAATAATAATAATAATAATAATAATAATAATAATAATAGTTAGGTTTGGACAAGTGCGCAGTGGTGCATCTCAGAAAAGGAAGTTCGGGAGATTCTGAACAGTTCGCTGTGCTCATGGATGGAGGCGCCACTCATCATCTGCGCTGAAAAGACTTACCAGTATCTTGGTTTGGCCCAATGCCACACTCAGGATACCAATTCCATCAAAGAGTCACTTCGCAGCAAGTATAAACGAATTATGAGGCGGATTTGGTCTTCAGAGCTGTCAGGGAAAATAAGGTCACCGCCACTGCTTGCCGTGCCAGTGCTACTTTACACCTTCGGATCAGTGAAGTGGCTGG
>JAAAKE020142592.1:0-13339 GCA_010014785.2 Anisolabis maritima
TGTGATGGGATCCAATGTTCCAATCCAGGGCATACTTGAGGATTTGTTTACATTAAATATTTTTATTTAATGAAAAATGTCTTATCAATTATGGAAATTTACTATTTGTGAACCTTTCATAAATTTTCATTACAATGAATTAAAAGATAGCGTTTGTCTTATTTCTTTTGAGACTGATTGAATATGTCTAAAAAGTGTTCATAATATGAGAGATGGATGAAGAGAAATTGAATCATTCTTTTTCATCATTGAAACAGAATATTAGTTTATTTATTTTTTTTAAACATCCTCAATAAAAAATGGAGAGAGAAGGGAAGTGGAAATTTTCATTCCAAAAGGCCTATAGTTCTGTCATTCTGCCGCATCCAATCACATGACAATGTTCATATAAAAGCGCAAACACGATCAAATATTGACACGGGACCGGCTCTTTTCATTTTTCAACACATATGTATTCTGATAACATAATGAATAGCAAATTAAATTTCGTAATTGCCCCGCTTTGAGAGAAAAAAAATGATGCCAACAACAATTAGTTATATTTTTATCTCCCTGTCAAAAAGATGCGCTCAGCTGTTTAGAAAATAAAATTCAAATTCAACAAAAGTTTCTTCCACTTGGGCTTGAAAATATATTGGTAAAATAACTATTCAATTTTTCAAAGGCTTGTGAACATTTTAACTTTATAGAATTATCTTATTTAAAATATATTAGAGAGAATATTTAACTTTTATTTCAACGAAATATATTTAGGTTTTATAATTATATGAAGCCCCTTTAAGATAGCGAGTTATAATTTTTTTTTTTATATTATATAAACAATAACTATAAAAATTATCGCAATTAGTAAAAATATATATAAAAGGAAATTAATCAAAAAATTAAAATAGTCAATTAATAAATAAATATTAGAAAAGGAATATAAAACTTTTCGCTTGCATTGAAAAAATTCGCCGGTTTGTTCCCGATATATTCCATTACACATATAATTAATATTTATCATCTCATTTCTCAGAAAAAAATTAGATCCAGCCGGAAATCGAACTGAGCGAGGGAGGTGAGGCAACACGACCTGGTAACTTGAAATTCTGAATATAGTTGCCACCAAACTTTTGAAATCCCTGGCACTCTAAGAAGCTTGGGAATTTTTACAGAACTCGCACCATAATACAATTTTTCAGTGACATGAATACAAATTTGAACAAAATTTCTAAATAAATTATATTTTAATAATATTATATCAATTATAACTAAGTTTTAATTTCTTCCATTCTCGGTACCCCTCCAAGACAGTATAGGCGCATAGTTTGTGAACTTCTGGGTGAACGGATTTTTGCAGAGCGATGCAATTGTTTAAAGCTTGGCTTTATGAACTCAAATTTTTCTTTCTTAAAAAAAAAAGCACAAATAAAGCTATTGTTTTGATAATCTAAGGTTTACTCAGGTTCGTTCCCGACAAGAGTGCATATATATATATTATATTGCCTACCAATCAATTTAGATAAATATGGCCTCAGGTCCCGAAAATAAATAAATAAAAAAGTAAAAATAAATTCCCATCTCCTTTGAGAAATATTTTGGGTTACAAATATCTTAATAGTATTTTATTATTAAGAGAGTTTATTAATATCTTTAATCGACTGTATTTTAGCTCAATAGCTGTTGGCTAAATGGACAAAATAAAAAACAAAAAAAACTTGGCTCTATAGGAGAGTATCGTGCCATTGTCTACTCTTTTTTTTATATAATATTCTTGCTGATTGGCAAAATTAGACCATTTACTTCCGAATCGACTTTTCCCCCTTGATAGGTTAGTAAAACGCCCATCAAGCTAATTCGGAGTACTCCCGACAGAGAGCGCGCTCTAGAGTGACGTCCTTTGTCAAAGGTTTTTTTGCTTCTTGTTGCATCTGGCACCCGATTAGATTAGCCCTTAAGATCTAAAGTCGACAGAAGACCAATCATTAGCCCTAAATGTATTTGTCAGAGTGTTTTTTTTCCTGTTGGTCTTTTATCGTTCCCTTGTTTGTTTTTAAGTGTTGTTTGTTTGTTTAGTTTCGTCTTGGGGCTCACTCTCTTTCTTTCTTACTCCATAAGCCTCATTTCGGTCTTATCAATTGGAGGCAATTTCAAATGAGAATGTTCAACATATTCAATTTACACTTCGCTGAGGGTTTAAATTTTTTTAAAGAGAGTATTACGGCCAAATAAAAAACTCAATCCCCTTTTGTCATTAATTTCACTCAACTAATGGAAAGGCTATATGAAGGGTCGGGCCAGCCTCTTTCTTATACTTGCAAAGAAGAATAAAACAAATTACTTGTTCTTTTTATGAAAATTCTTCAGGTTAAAATAAGAAATAAATTATAATGAAATATCTAACAATTTTATTATTTTTTTAATTTAATTTGAGTTTTTCCTTTTTCAACATAAAATAATAAAAAAAAATCTTTGTCGGACGGGACAACTCTATAAAAATTATTCTGTTTTAAAATAAAAATATCTTTTTTCTTTTTATTTTTTTGTTTTCACAATAAGCCCCCTTTTTTTTTGGCACATGAAACAACTCATAAACTTCAACACAAACGGCCACAGTTAAAAGATGAGGATTTTTTTTAACTTTTCAAGAAAGTTATTCATCAAATGCATGGTAAAGAGATATTTCAAAGGTAAATGAAAGAAAGGTAAGGCAAAGTATAAGTGTGATTATTTAATTAAAGGACGTAAAGCCGTGTAAAAATAAATATAGGTCTAAGATCTATTAAGATTCCTTTTAACATGGTTAACCTACTAGAACATTGTTGAAAATATAATATATTTGGCCCAAAGTCCTATCGTGACCAAACTAATCTGAATTCATGCTTCTGGGTATTCTAAATTTATCCCTTGATCAGGGGTGCAGCAATGTTTTCTTTTTGGGCCAATACATATACAAATTCGACAAAAAGTAATGACATTGATTGGAGTTGATAGATGAAATTTAAGATACTTGCAAAAGATATGAATCACAATTAGAAAAAAATATAAATAAAATTTATTATAAAATTTTTTTGGAGGGAATAATATG
Organism: Anisolabis maritima; assembly: GCA_010014785.2. Classification (NCBI taxonomy): domain Eukaryota; kingdom Metazoa; phylum Arthropoda; class Insecta; order Dermaptera; family Anisolabididae; genus Anisolabis; species Anisolabis maritima. The sequence continues at coordinate 3,068 of JAAAKE020142592.1, forward strand.
TCACCCCTACATCCTTGTATCTGTATTTGAATGTGCTTTGAAGGTGAAGAAATAGTAGCTATTATTATTTGTTTTTATTATGACCAATTATTCTGACGTGTGAGTCAACCATCTTCAGAGTTTTAGGGATGGTCCTGACCAAGAAACATCAGCATAATGAGGCATAGTAAAAAATAATAATAGTTGCTATATTTTTTTCTTCACTTTCAATTCTCATTCCTTATTATTATTATTATTTTTTTTTTAATGATATTTCCTCAGATTAAGATACGTATATTTAATTTTAAAAGATCTCAAAAAACATTGAAGTTTGGAAATTTTTAAATTTAAATCTATTTTATGTGAATGGAAAGGTAAAAAGCTATTTAGCTAGTACAATTTTATAAAATTTATGAGAAGATTATTAAATTTTATCAGTAAAAAATATTTTCTATAATTGGATTAATAAAATTTAATATTACATCGTCTTTTTTTTTTTAATATAATTTTTTTATATATTATAAAAATGAATCAAACTGTCCAAAAGGATATTTTTTATCCTCTTAAACCGTATAATTGGAAGTGGTCATTTTGTCTACGTTGCATTTCTCCTTCCCTGTCTCTATTTTAATTGGAATTTCACATTTTCTCCGAATGAAAAACATTTCAATTTGGTTACTTCCCACCTCCTCCTGTTCTCCTTTGCCATTACAATCGTTTATTAAATACATTTTATTAAATTAAAAAATAATAAATTCGCCAAAGAAAATTTATCATACAAGTAGAGTTAGGATTTCCAGTGCAACTATTTATGTCCTTGGGATTTAATAGAAGGTTGGTCTAATTGCACCCCCTCGAGGCCTCAGCTGCGCCCTAAGGGCTTAGTGGTCGTTGTTTATTGTTAAAAGGGGGAGGGGAAAAGGCTCTATGGAAAAGTCCTCTTGAGAGGGGGGGAATTATGACAACTTGCGAATTATTCCTTATTAAAATATAACTTAATAATAATTTTAGAGCCCGGATTTTTTTTTCCATTAACTCGTTGTTGCCAATCTACTTGTGAATTAAATGAAAATAATTTCTTTAAATTAAATTAACAATTTTCAAAAATAAGGGATTATCAAGATCAGTGGTTTCCAAGCTTTTTGATCGCATTCCCCCAATTAATATTGATCACATTTTGAGATCAGGGGGGATTATTGGTCTTAAGCGGGATACCCGGGTTCCCGGCTGAATTCAAATATTTTTAAAATAAAAGTTAATAAATATTAATTATATGTTTAATAAACATTATTTAAAATATATATGGGTTTTTATAGGGGCTTTAGGTCGCTCCCTTGTTATTTTAAAATATACTTTGGATGATTCCTAAACTTTCATATACTTCTTTTAATGACAGATCGCCTCACGAACACATTGTTGTTTTTAGCCCAGCGATTAACGATCTATTGTGAAAATTGTTTCTTTTGAGAAGGATAGTATATCACAGTACAATTACTTAAATTTATTTAGTAAATAATATACCATGGGGTGCATTAATCTTTGCGTGTTTTAGTTCTGAATGGCTGCCTGTAAGGTAAGCAAATGACTCACCTGTGTGGCCTGCCTGGCTATCTAGTCTGGAGGTCTATTGTTTGAATTTGATGACGGGCCATATACATTCCCTTACGAACAATAGATTTAAAACATTTAGATATCAAATATATTTGATTAGGCATTGTTAGTTTTGATTATTTTAAATATTTTCATCTTCTTATTGGGAAAAAAAACATCCCATTTTTAATCAAAAATTTAATAATAATTTATATCTCAATATTTTTTTTATAATTTTCTTTTTTGAAATGACCAAACAACCAGTAATATAACATCGAATTGAATAAAAAACTTTTAATAACTAATCTTTTAAAATTCCCATTAATAAAAAAAGAAAAGCTAGCTTTCAAAGAAATTTTTCGATTATTTATAAGTTTAGATCCTCACTGCTTTCCGATAGTAATAACTTTTCGATTCCATTTAATTTAAACATTCTCAGGTCTATTGAGACTCTAACTTAACTTTATTTATCACTCCCAAGTTCCTATCTTAAAAGGATGTTTGCACGGACCAGATTAGCATGAGGGGATGGAGAGTCGGGGGTGGATGTTAGAACAAAGTAAAGAGGTGGAAACAACCATAATATCCAACTTTGAGGGGGTAGAGAGCTTAGAACCTTGACTACCTTCTACTTTATTGTTAACGAGATGCAAAAGGACTTGGGGTGAAAAAAAAAACAAATCTGATGGAAATTTTAAAATAATTTATTAGCGGTTTTGCTAATAATTAAGTATTAACTTAAAAATTTATAAAATGGTAATCTTTGCAGTCGAAAGTTTTGTGAATTAAAGATGAGTACCTGGGACACTGAGCTATCGCTTGGTCCTTTAAAAAATATTGTCATAAATAATAATATTCTTTTTTAGACTTTTTCATATTACTCTTTAGGTGGAGTTCTACAATTTGTTTTTCTAATCAAACACTTAATAGAAACAAAAAATTACAATTTTTTAAATTAATTATTACAATTATTAAATAAGTTTTTCAAAAATAGAGGCCTTGGCAAATCAAATTCTTGTCCTCGAAAATGGTATAAAGTCATTAAAATAGCTCAAAGGCTTGCAGACTGTTCCACATAATAATGTTTAAATGAACAAAAAAATAAGTATAGGAACAAAAAATTATAAAAGTCTCAAAAAAATAGTTAAGAGAAAGCAAATGCACGTGTTATTTCCTTAATCATTTCGCCAAAAGGAATTATATTTATCTAAATTTCTCGTTTATTGATTTTTTTTTCTATAATTTGATACAAATTTTACATTTATTAATATAATTTTTAATTATTATTTATTTTTATTTGTTAAAAATTCTAGGATAATTACTTTAATTAAGAAAAAACCTATCAAAATGAGTTTTCCCGAAGATGAAACCTCAACAGATCGATTTGCCAATCCAAAACTTCTCTAATATGTGAATTTCAAAAAAATTCTTAGTGCCGTTTTCGATCTTAAAAAACATACAAATATTTTTAATTAAAAAAATATATAATTTTAGAAATTTTTTTGTATTTATCGGTATTTAACTTCGTCCATATTTATTTAAATTAAATGGTACAAATTTAAATAGATTTTACCGGCAAGCCAATCACAAAAATGACCTAAGGGGCAGAGCCAACCCTAAACATGAATAGTCAATAAATGCTATCTATATCTATTATGCGTTTCAAAAATAAGTAAACAAACTTTATTTTTTTCGTCTTAATAGATGAAAACCAAAATCACAAAATTTCATAATGTTTTATATATCATTAAATTTATTATTTTTGTACTTTATGTAGCTCTCCTAATTATTAATTAAGTCGGAACAAGTTAGATTTTGTTTATTTATTTTTACGCATAATATATCCCTATCTATAATATCTATCAACTTAAAAATATTAATCTCTTATAATTTGACTAGAGAATACTTCTATTTTCAAATTAATTTTATTTTTCAATATGGTTGCCTTGAACTTCAGATTTCTTCGACACTTTGAGGTTATAGATAGAATAGATATAGCTTCCTCATGTACCACAAGTACTATCTCTCTATATATTAGAACTTTTCAAATTGATTGATAATTAAAAATATTTTATAAGAATGTTGTATATAATATAATATTTATATGTTGTCTGATAGTTTGTCCGCATTTAAATTCGGCAAAAATAAATAAAAATATTATTATATAAATATAAAATTATAAGAAAAGTGAATTAAAGGGGAAGTAGAGTTGATTTTTCACCAAAGAAACATAGCTGACTTCTAATCATTTCTAATGTGAGTTACTATCATTATTAAGCAAGGGATGACTAACTCGGTGAACCCCAATTCCTTGAATCTTTAGAAAAAGATTTCCAAACTTGCCTTTGTGCTCCTAGTAGTAATTAATTATAAATTAGAATGCCAAATTACTTATTCAGAATCTCTCAAGGCCTGGTCATAAATACATTAATACGAGTAATACACTCAAGATTAAATACATATGTGCATATTAAAATATAAATTTTAATATTTCATAATTTTATTTTTATCTCCTTTATATATTATATTTTTTAATATTAATAATAATAAAGCCTCCTCTTAACTATAAACTTTTCGTATTTTTTATTCTCTTATATTATTTCGCCATAAAGATTAAATTATAATTTTATATTATTAAAATACATAAATTTGTCTTTTTTAATCCCAGTCGCATGAATAATTAGAAATATTATAGGAAATAAAATGAAAATATTTTCTTGTTAAAAAATATTAACGTTTAAATTTCATTTTAGGACTAAACGTTTGTTTATCCACTATTTTTACAAAAATTATTATTTATTTAAAAAATAAAAAAATTCTGTATGTAGTATCTATATTATTAAGGAGGCTTACTTTGGTAAGTGGGCCAAAAGCTCTACAGAGGGAGGGAATTAACCTGAACTACAGCAGTTTTTTACTTTCCCGATTATATAGAAATGAATGAATGAAATATCTACGAAAATACGTCTACGGCTTTATGCAATCGTAGCGACAACAAAATATGTATAAAATTTTATAGTTACTTTTCTTAAGCACTCAAAAATAAGATGATTTTGATTCACTTTGACTTTTACCTATTTTCTATTTATATTTTTTAACGTATTTTCAAGCCACTTTTCTTCTCAAAACTCAGGAATCACTCTTAGCAAAATCTGGAAAATCTCATACTATCATATATGATATGATGATCCCGATAGTATGAGATTTTCCAGATTTTGCTAAGAAAAATATTTATTATGATGCTAATGTTATCTGCTCAGGTTTACATTTCGTGCACCCCCAATTTTTTCTCTCTCTGACATGGACCCCCTGCAAGTCGAAATCGACTCTTGGTGGTCCAAATACACACTTTGGGAATCATTTGCTTTAGATGAACAAGATAAAAGTGCGAAATGGGAAAAAATGTAGCTTTACCTAGAATCGACAAGGGGTTCATAGTTAGAGAAAAGACATTAATAAAGTTATGAATACTTTCAAAAATATTTTTAACCTTTTTTTCTAAAAATAGTTATATAGAGTCAAATGATTATCTTCTATTTTTTTTTTTATTATTATTATTCCCCATTATGAGGATGGTCCAAGAGGAAGCTACTCGTCCGGTCTGATGAAGAAAATAAGAAAAGCTAGTGTTACGTTCACTCTTAGGCACTAATTTTTACCAGATGTGACCCCTTCAGTGTCAGGTTTGCATTTAATAATGAAAAGAGCTAATTCTAAAAAAAAATTTTAAACTTCCCCTTTTTTTTTGCCTTAAATTAATCTTTTTACTAAAGAGGAAACGCGTGACGTAATAAAACGAGATAAATATTTGAGCTAGAAAAAAAAAAAAAAGATTTGAAAGTTATTTTAGTAATTTCTACTTTTTTTTTTTTGATAATTTTTTTCCTGAGTATTCTAGCATCCTTTTTTCTTAGTTCCTTTTTTAACTAAACGACCTGCTTAAGAAAAATAAATAAACGACGAAAGAATAATAATAATAATACTAAAGAAAATTAACTAATTAAAGTGTTTGAGGGTTTTTGGTGGTCGTTCAAAGTGATATCCTTGAATTAGAGAGAGAGAGAAATAGAGATCTAATCTAGCATGCATGTCTGAAATGGAGAAGAGATTTCTTATCCTCTTGTTGGAGTCAGTGTCCAAAGTCAATAGCAATAATATTATGAAAGCGTGACAGCTCTATGAAGGGCCGAGCGTGTTCAGGGTGAAGTGCATTTGCATAACATGGCAAGTCCTAAAGGCCCTTAATGCAGACAGCGAGGCCCCTGGGGCGTTAAGGGCTAATCGAGTTCTCCGGCTATCATCGCACCAAATCACACTCAGGCCCAATTTACTTAGGCTTCCCCGATTTTTTAAATCTCTTTCATAGAAACTTGGATTTATTCCATTCTTCAAATGAGAAATAAATAAATCAATAATCATAATTGATTAACAAAATATTATTTCCAAGAATTTATTTATAAAAAACATGTTTATCATTATAATGGCTTACGGCAGGGAAGCTGTTTTGAGCAAAATATATTTTTTTGATTGGTATTTATTTATAAAATATTGCTTTAGGAAGGAAGTGAAACAGAGTTAGAAAAAATTGGATACTTTACAAACAAGAAAAATAATAATTTGATTATCATTATTAAATTGCATTTACTTTCAAGTCTATATGGCCTCAGGTGCCAAAAAGAAAAAAAAAATTGCAAATAGAAAATAATTTTTCAAGGAAAAATCCTTGAATTAGAGGCATAAAACCCTCAAGTCCTAACAAAAAACCATTCCCCTGCAGTATCGTGCACTGTTGTCACACACTCCAAATCTCATCTCCAGTTTCGGTCTCAACTACTTTTTTGAGAGTGAGAGGCTCTTCACCTCTCTTCACTATATCAGTCCCCTGTTAGAAAATAAATCACTAAATTAAATTATTATAAAGCTTTGTATCAATATATTTGTATGATTATAATAAAAAAATAAATTTAATTAAATCTATAGAAATACCTAAAGGATAAAAAATTTATAATTAATTTCATTAAAACCATTCTCTTTAACATATTATATAGTCAAATAAATAGGTATATTTTTTAAATCTCTTTATATATTATATGATGTCCCGGCTGCTTTTGGTCAGCATGACCGTCCCGTATCCATTTGTGGCTATGAATTTATAAATAAAATATAGAGAAGAAAGCAAGAAGAGATAAACAAAAGCTGTTGAATTTGTTTTTGTTTATGATGAGTCATAAGAGAATTCTTTTACTTCTAGTTGAAGACCAGAGAACACGAACAAAGCAATCTCAAAAATGTTTTCCCACCTTTCTCGTTTTGCATCTAGGACAGTGATGGCGAACCTATGGCACGCGTGTTAAAGGTGACATGCTAAGACATTGTGGGCGATACGCATCGTTTATGGAAGACCTTCGTCTTGAAATTCTATTATATCCAAAAAAATACAATATTTTGGATTTCCAAAGTAACTCTAAAAACATAAATATCTACTATATTGAAATATTATATGAACTTAAAATAAAAAATATCTTACTTGCTAATTTATTCTTTCTAATTTTGTTTATTAAGTTTACTGATTAAATAAAAAAAAAAAAAAAAAGAAACAAATAAAAGTATTCACCGGCAATGAACCATGAACAAACAAAGCGATGAAGTCAAATAACAAAACCAGGCGAAACAAATTTGTTTGTCAAAAAACCCAAATAAAGTGTTTTAAATTCGAGAAGATAAATAGAAAGAAATACAAGAGAAGTTCTTAAAGTGAAAAAAAAAAAAAAAAAAACTAATTTATGTTGACGTTACCACAAATCATGGAATCAAATTAAAGAAAAATATTAAAATAATGATATTTTTTAGGGAAAATATTAGAAGGAAAGAAGTGAAATTTGTTATACCTGAATTGCCCACCAAAGATAGAAAACTAAGACATCTCTGTCTTTGTACTGTACAATAATATTTAAAGGTTTGAAGAAATTTCAAGTCTTTAGTTGACTTTCATGGGTTGTTGAAGTTTGTTGATATACATCCTTCTGATTATATGTACACGATGATATTGCGCATGCGTACTTTACCCCCGAGCTAACTCTTGAGAGCACCGATTTTCATGTAGAGAATAGCCTATTGGTGGCTGCAAACCTCCAGATATCTGAGATCCTCTTCGCTGGAAATCTCAGTTCTGTGGTTAGTTTTCATTTTTGTTATAAAAAATTCCTTTATGAATTTAAATACAAATACGTGTTGCCCGATCAGAAAGCCTCAAAAAATTTTTATATAATGACGATGGCTATTAGAAGTAAAGATAAATTGATTTTCAATAATAATTTTAACAGAATATTATTATAGTATATTTTCATGATTAATTGTTGAATGAATCTTCCGAAGCGGAAAGGGGGAGGGAAGAGGTGGCCAGTCATAGTGGAAATTAATAGGCATCTGGCATAGACATCTTCATGTCTAGGCAGCCACATTTTAGCCCTCAAATTTATTTGACATTAAATAGATTGCTTTGAAATATTTCATAGAAATGTCAAATTTTAAATAACAATCTCTTCTGCTTTCATTTGATTATTTTCTAATACAAGTATATCGCTGAGTGAGCATGCAATTGATCTATCTCAAATTTCCATAATTTTGAGATAAAGCAAATTGAAAGTTCAAATTCAAATAAAATTTTTTACAAAACGAATTCACAATTAGTGATTTGATATATTTTTTTTCCAACTAATTTTCTTTAAATTAACAAAATATTATTTGTCCTAATTAGTTTTACTAATATTTACAATACTACAAAAGTTAGCGTTTATTTAATTTTTATATGCATATTATACTTTACATACGACGCAAATGGCCTAAGTTGTTGAAAGCGCCCTAATAAAGAATATTAACTTTTATTGTATCTAGCCAGACACTATTTGGACGTGTTGTTAACTAATTATTTTTATTAAAAAAAATACAATTTTTTTTTGGAAATAAGTGTATTGAACATAAACTCCCTCATAAAAGGATGAAGTTTATTTTTACCACGTATCAGACCTACATTTGGTAAGATGTTTGAAAGTTTCTGTTAACTTTTAATATTTCATAAAAAAAAAAAAAAGCTGAGATATAATCCAGCAAATTTTTCTTAAGAAAAAAAAAAAGATATAGTTCAAGTTGTTTTTTCTTCTTGCTGATAAAAGCAAAAGAGACCCTCCCCCCCCCCTCCCTCACCGCCACTTTGGCGACGTTTCTGAGTATTTATGGATGTAAGTGTCATTCTCATCGAATTAAAATGATTTATGTCGAATAATATATTCGAAAATGTTTTATTAAGTTAATTTATGCGTCTTCTTGGATGATTTAAGTCCTCTGTTTAGAAACTAGATAGGTGTATAATTATATGTGGAGTTGGGAGGGAGGGGGGGAAGGGGTGCAGGCATGGAAATAACTCCGTGGAGATACGAAGGGAAAAGGTCGAGCGATCGCTCATTAATTTAACTTAAAGGAGATATTAATTAGCATTAAAATTATCAGAAAGCCTTCATTGGAGTATAAAAATAGGAAAAGTGAAAATTTAAAACAAATGAGCCTCTTTGATTGCTTTTATAAAGCATCCATAAAATATTACTTAATTATGTTAATTTATCAGATTCAGAATTTTTATTAACCTGTGACTGACAGCCTTTATTCAAAAATGATAATTTTCGACTTTTAATATTAAAAAAAAGTATTTTTTTTTTTTTTTAAATATAAAATTTAAATAAGTTTATTATTATTTGAAAATGAAATAAGTCACCTTTTATTATTAAAAAAGTTATTTTGTTTCCATCCTTTTTAAAAAATATTTTTTTCATTTATAAAAGATAACTTTTATCTCTTTCACAAATATTATAATAACATTTCAATCTTCAAACTATTTATTAACTTTTTTAAATCTTCTTCGGCATCTGAGGCCATATAGACTCCGTTTACATTTCAGTCAATACAATCTAAATAAATTTTATCACTCAGGACGGGAAAAAGAAAATCACTTAGATTTTGAAATAAAACTCTGCTTTTTCTATGAATAATAAAAAAATACTATAATACTAAAACTATTTTTTTAAAATCTTTTTCGGCATCCGAGGCCATCTACACTTCGTCCTTATTTATTTATATCAATTTGGTAGCCAATATAATATAAATTTTTGTCGTTTAGGACGGGAAGCGAACCTCAGACCTTTAGAATATGGATCTAAACCTCTACTCTTCACTAAGGGACAATGTACTATATTTATTTTGTATCCAAATCACAATATTTGTTTCTCCCTTTATTAGATGTATATTCCATGCTAATAAGTGAGAATCGAGGTCACCTGGAGAAACGATCAATTTTATTATGAAATTGTCTCAAAAGGAGGGTGTTTACTTTAAAACAGACTAGGGCCCTTCAAGATAAATATGACAAAGCATTTCATTTCCTTTGAATAGAGCACAATATATTTACTTGGGCGAGTAAAATATAAACCTCGTAGATTGTAAACCGAACTCAGCTACGGTTAAATTACTTCAAAATTTAATTTTATTATAAATGAATGTGTGCACTTCTCTCACTTGTCAAATGAGCTTTAGTTCTCGCCCACTTTTACCCCCCCCCCCCCCCCCCCCCCCCCCCCCTCACCCCCCCCCCCCCCCCCCTCCCCCCCCCCCCCCCCCCTCCCTCACTTCCTCTCTTACCACCCATCTCATTTC
>JAAAKE020142603.1:0-13339 GCA_010014785.2 Anisolabis maritima
ATTTAATTTAATTTAATTTAATTTAATTACATGTAACAAAAAAAAAAAAAAAAAAAAAAGATATAACTCAAAAGAAATCATTTGGATAAAGAAAAAAAATATATTCGAAGCTGATAGGAAAAAAATGTATATAACTCAATTAAAGTTATTTTTATTAAAAGTTATGTATTTAAGAGAAACGCAAATAAAAAATTTTATTATTATTATTAAATAAAAAATATACTTTGTCTAAAGTACCACCCTTATGGCTTTTTTAGGTCTTATTTTAAGAGATTTTTTTTTTGGGCCGGATATAAAATATATCTACCTACCATGTAGGATAATAAAAAGAATAGACAACGAATTTGCAAACTTTTCGTACTTTTTAGCCATCGCTAACCATGGAATTATCGCTTCAGTATGATTGTATTTTTTTTGTTATACTCATATTTTGAGAATTTTTAAAAAATATTTTTTTTTTTTTTTTTGAGGCCATTTAGACTCCATCCTTATTTATTTATATTAATTGGTAGCCAATATAATATAAATAATTTTCTCTCGCTGGACGGGAGTTACTAAGTTAGGAGTATATATTATAGTAATTTAATTGGCATTAAAAATACATTTGATTGCTTATAAATATTTTATTTTATTAAATATTAAAAAAGCAAATAGATTGTATATAAATAATATAAACAAATTTAAATAATGTATTCAGGGCATTCATTCATTTTGTTCCCTTCATGACAGTCCTCTTTCTCTCTATAAAGAAACCGCACACAAAAAAAATCTATTTTTAATTAATACATTACTATATGTATAGGAATTTATTTTAAATTTTAAAACACAACAGAATTAAGTCAGTCATAGAGAGAGAGGGAAGGATAAATCAACAAATAGGAGCCAAGAGAGAATGTCGAGTATATGTGTCTAGAAGAAAGGGAGAGAGAAAGGGTGGCGAGGACAGATCCCCAAGGAATTAGAATTCCGGCTAATAAATTCAAGGTTCGCCGATCGAGCCCTGAATGACTTGGGTCTGTTGGTTTTCGCGTGTATTTGCTCACTAAAGCGTTTTGGGTAAACAGAGAGAACCAGATATAATCTTATTATCTCTTGCCTGTTGTGAAGGGAAGAAGAAATATCTAACATTATTCAAAAAAAATAAATAAATAAATAAATAAATAAATAATGGACGAAATAAGTGAAATAGCCAATATATATTCAACTAGCTCCAGCGATTCTTCATTTAAAGTTTTTGAATTGATTAAACCTTGAAATTTATGACAGGGAGATGACCAATATGAATTTCCTTTCATCAAAAGTTACTAACTTCTTTACTTTTTGTCACTCATTGATTTTCATTGCATTGTCTCTCATCATCATTAAAGATCAATAGTTTCAAGAAAGGATTAAAAATCCCATCTTATCCTCTCTATCTTATTAAAGAAAGTTGGAAAGTTTGTTTCCTAGTTCTGATCTAAATCAAACAATGTTGAAAGTTAGAATATCAAATAGCAGAAAAACTTTTTGAGAAAAGTGAAAAAAAAAAAAAAAAAAATACAAGGACGCCCGAGAGAAAAAAGATTAAAAAATACCATGAATGTTAAGAACCCAATTAGATTGTCGATTTTTGAATTCAACTAGAAAAATTCCACCCTTTTGGTTATTTTGGAAATTTTTTATTCAATAGATAAAAAAAAAAACAAATACGGGTGAGTTAAATTAAAACTGGCAGACATCTCTTCTGTCTGTCCTTTCTTCTTATCATTTCTGGCCGAGTGGCTTGGCCTTTTCTCAGTTGCATATATCCATCCTTTAAAGAGAAAATAATAGTTTTTTTTTCTTAAATTGATTTTGCCTTTACAGTTGGTCTCGACTTAACCACTTAACATCCTCTATTTTGGCTTCTAGATTCGAAATTATTCTCGAGATATAAACTTTTACAATATTTTTAATAACTATGCGTATTTTTGGCTAAAATCATTTTGGTAATGCTTTCGTGATAAATTAAAAATCGTCATAATACGTGCCCCGGTTTTTAATTTAAATTTATTACATTAACAGGTCATAAAATTATAAAATGCTGTATTAATTTTTTAAAGTAGGTTATATTAAAAATCCAAAATAATTAAACAATATTATTATTATTTATTATAGTAATAAAATACAAAAAAGAGAGAAAAATACAAAAGTCATACATAAATGTGGGGGTCATTTGACAATTGGGAATTTCTTTCAAATATGAAAAAAGTGTTTGTGCTTCATCCGGTAGATCCTTTATAAATCTCTTGCTTGTAATAATATTATGCATTCAATCATTAAAAGCGATTCCAGTGTCTACTTATTTGCTCATTTTTTTTTAGTCTTTTCGGCATCTGGGGCCATATCGACTTGAAACGATACCTATATTTATTGTAATTAAGATGCCATTATCCAGGAATCTTTATTTGTACCAATTGGTATAATAATATAAATAATACATAAAACGAATAATTTCTACAAAATTTTTCATTTTTAATTGATTTCTCATAAGATAAAATGAAAAACTTGGTTTCGAGATTCGAACTGCATCGTAAGTCGAGACTCCACTGAATTTTGATTTTTAAAATTTCACATCTGTAGTGTAATAGGGATTATATTTTCTATTTAGATAGAAATAAAAGAAAACCAAGGGACAGGGAGTAGATTTAGTTTAATAAACATAATTAATATTTTTTTTAATGAAATTTATATGAAATAAATGATTTTTTAGAAAATGAATGAACAAGAAAAAATCCCAAATCGGAATATCTGAATGGAGGAAATAATTGTTTTTTATTCCATTCCATCAAGGGCTCAAATGCCTTGTGAATGGATTGCGAGCTCGAGTTAGTTATTCGAGCTATGACATTTCTTGTGATATTCCAATCCCAGTCTTTTCCTCTTTTTCTCACCCACTTGTTTTTTTTTCGTTCGTATTTATTATTTATCGTATATATTATTTAATACAGACCCCGATTCAAGGTAAAAAGCCTGGAAAAGAAGAAAAAGATTTCATTGATTTACTAGATTATGTATTCTCTTAGAAACAGTAACGTGGATAAATAGAATTTTCTTTTTATAAGGTCTTTAGAGTTTTGGTTTTTTTTTTTAATTATGAAAATATTTCTTGTTCGAATTTTTTTTTTTTTTTTTTCTGAATTCTTGAAATGATATTTAATAAATCTTATCTAAAATTTTAGTCATGGATAATCAAAGTCAATCAAATGTAATACTCTGCATTGCATTACACTCATTATCTTCTATTTTCCAATGAGTTTTAATGTGTAATTTTATCAAATAAATTTCTCTGTTAATATTTAAAATGTCATAGAAAAAATTTTTCATTAAAAATTTCAAATGAGGAAAATCTCTAATAAAAAAGAAAAAAAAATATCTTGATCAAACCCAAAAGAGAGATAAAAATTATTAATGAAAATTTTATCTTTTGACATATGATATCTTTTTTTTTTTTTTTTTTTTTTGTTTTAAAAATTCAATTATATTAATTAAAGGAAACTACAAACACGGAGCTTCTTTTCAGGAAGCCAATACGCTAGGTCCTTAAGAAAATATTGGTAGACTATTTTACTCAGAGGTTAAGAAACTTTTGAAGTTAATGGGAATTGATTTTTGTAAAATTTATTATCATATAAGTATTATTAAAAAATTATAATAAAATTTATTTTTTCTTTCTATAATTTTTTTGTCAAATCAAAATGTCACTGTCATTCCCTTATTCTCACACGATGAAATATGGATGTCAAATCGAAAGCCGATGGCGAGATATTTCGATATTGTTACACCCGTGTCCCCCCGTCCCCTATTCAACCCCCAGAAGTCCTATTACCACCCCCGATCGGAAAAGGAAAAGACAGGGGGCCGGAGGGGACAGGACTTTCTCCCCAATTCGTGGGGGACGGGGAATTTCGATTGGGTTGACGAGGGGTTAATCAGCCAGAAAGCGTTCTATTTCACCCCCTGGTAGCCATTGTCTTGTTTTCACAGCTGTTTGTTCAAATTTTTTCATCTGGGTTTTTATTTTATCTTCCGTTGATCAAACATGCGTTGAAATAAAATAATAAGTAAAAACGGAGGTGCATGAACCCATTTTTTTTTTTTCAGGACGGGGGAGAGTTTTCGGTCACCAGTCGAATAGGTGGGGGAAGTTTTAAATCATTGTTTTGATTTAATTCTGTTTCGGCCTTTGTGCCATCACTTGGGTCTAATCCGATTGGAGTTGGAAAAAAAATCCGGTCAATCAATATAGCGATAATTTCAATTCTCTTTATTTACCTCAGCATATACAAACTCGGGGAATTTAGTCAATTGTAATTAATTTAATTTTTATAATAAATTCATTTTTTTTAAGTTCCCATTTTTTTTTTCTCTAATTGAAGAACAGCCAGCCAGTCCCATATTCCATACATTCATTAAATTCTCTCTTAAATTTTATTTTTAGGATTTTCCGTTTAGTAATTAAGCGGTATGTTTGTTTAGAATGAAAAAAAAATGTAAATATTACCAACATATATGAATAAACAATTTCTTAAAAAGCATGGTGACTTAAAGGTAAAAGAACTTACTCGAATAAAAATATATTTTGTAAAGCTTTTAAATAAACAAGTACAGGAGAATACTAATAAAAAATAATAAATAGACTAATATAAGTAAGGTAAATATTTTAACCTACGATAAGTAAATGTATTAATAAAAATAAAATAAAGTACAGTTTTTTATTAATATGGACAGTAAGTAAGTGTTTGTCTCAAACCTCATTTATTTAGTCAAATAAAATTTTGCAAATTTTATTTAACAATCTGTGAATCTGTGAACAGTCTTTCTTTTTTTTTGTTCTTTTTTACTCGTTCATTTCGTATGCTAGTCTTTAAAAATCAAATGACCCATTATTCTTCCATTTAAAACTTATTATTTAAAAACATGCATAAAAAAAATAGCTCCTAATTTCAGCGACCTGATCTTTTTCAAATTTCTTCAGGGATCCAAAGTCTTTGGTAGAAGCGATTTAGAAATATATTTCTAGTAAAATTTTTTATGAAAGATTTGTATAGGCATTTACTAGGAACTTCTTTTCCAAAGACTATATGATAATGAATTCAAGGATCTCCATTTTGTTAATTTATTCATATTTAAATGGAAACTGCACGATTCACGATATTTTTTTAAATACAGATTTGCTTATACTCTTTATATAAAATTTTTCAAAAAATTCAAGTATTGATTAATGCCCAATGTAATTTATACAAAATTCCTGATAGATGGGCCCATTAAGAAAAGAATTGATTTAGAAAGTTATTAAACTTTCTAATTACACCTCAAAGCAAGTTAATTTCATAATTTACATACTTATCTAGAATTATTCATTTAAGAAACATTTGAAAAACTATTACGGAAAGTTACCTAGTTAAGAGAATAATTTCCAAATGGGACTTGAAGACTCCATTTGGGCTTTATCTTGGTTGGGACACAACGTGGTTTTGCCCATTTACCCACTACTCTTATTATTTCTCCGATCCACTTTATTTGAAAGTTATAATAAATGCCTTTTCAAGACTTTGAAGTTCTCTTTATTTCATTTTCAACAATTTATATCCAAAATTAAATTCCTTTTTAAAAGTAATTGTTATATAATTATAGGAAAAGAAATAATGGGTGTTTTTAACAACAAAAGTAATATTAATAAAATAATATTCAGTGTATGCTGGTGATTATTTAAAAAATACAGAACAAATTTTCTTAGAAAATATTTTTTTTTAATGCTAATATAAAAATGTCAGAAAAAAAAAAAATAATAAAATACCTAAAATATGAAATCAACGAACACATTTTAGATGCCTTCCACCAAATTCGGGCTACGTAACTAGTTTGTTATAATTTTGATGAATATTTCTAGGCCGGTGAATAGATTAGTTTAGCTTACACCAGGGTAGTTAAATATTTATATATAAAGGCTAGAGAGAGAATCATTAATATTCTGACCTTTCAACACCCCAATCCTTGGAGAGGTTCACCACCATCATGAAATAAAAGATGGTCTAAAATATTTAATATTCTTCATATTCTGGAGTATTTTATATATTAATGAACCATGGAGCAAAAAGAGACGATTTCTACTGTTAATGACGAATCCGTAATACCTCGACCATTTCTGAAAAATAATCAGTGGGACGGCACGGATTTACTTCATATTATAATTATTTATTTAAATTTAGCGATAATTAGTCAGGTTAATGGGAAGGATAGAGGGAGATTAAATTTGTTTCTCTCGAAAGGGGAAATACTGCGTCAAAGGGTTAATGAATCTACTCCTTAAAGGTAGGCCATCGACCTGCTTTTTGAAGCTTAGTTTTCCTTTTATTATAATTACATATAGACTTTTGGACCCACGTTAAAATCGAATGTAAAACCACACCTCTCTTTTGTAGATGGGAAAAAATTAAGATAAATTTAAAAATTTATTCTAAACTTCAAATCTATTTTAAAATTTGTTAAATTTTTAGCACGATAAATATTTGATTTTATTTAATTTAATTCTGTTTATTTGGATTATTTCACCCGAGGGTGGAAATAATTTTTATTTTTTTCTTTTTTTTTTTTAAATAAAATGTTCATATTAAAATCTCTCTCATTGAAGTAATATAAATTTTAAATTAACAAATAATTTACATTCTAGCTGCTGGGTGTATGCATAAAGTGATTTTTATTGAAACCAATTCCATTTTCATTCATCCCTGCCGAAGGTACGAATTTCTGTTTCAAATGCAAACGAACCTCCTCCCCTCCTCCCTCACCATATATTCCTATTGCAATTGTGTTATTGTTATTCTCTTCTACTTAGGTATTTTAATAGTTTAAATAGCCTAAAATATTGACATTATTAATTTCTTGGAGCTCATTTGAATAATAAATATTACTAATTAATGTTTTTTGAATTTATAGTTTTATTATTAAAATATGTTTTATTAATTCGGCTGTTAGCGTATATCGAGGAATCGCGACCTCCTCTAAGGAGATTCGGAAAATAATTTTTTTTATATTTTAGGATATTAGGAGGGTGCGAGTATAAGAAGCTTAAGTCTATATCATATATTTTTATTGTGATCTTTTAAAATGAACGCCTGGCAGTTAGACAACATGAGTTAGGCAACAGCCGAAGGAA
Source organism: Anisolabis maritima (assembly GCA_010014785.2). NCBI lineage: Eukaryota > Metazoa > Arthropoda > Insecta > Dermaptera > Anisolabididae > Anisolabis > Anisolabis maritima. The sequence goes on from JAAAKE020142603.1 coordinate 7,178, forward strand.
AGGAGAGGAAGTTCAGCCAAGTCTCTTCTATCTAATAAACGCCTTTCTCCTCTTAACCAAATCTCTTGAATTATATTATACCATATTTGGGTTTGGCTTGATCTTATTTTTTTCATTTAATAAAATACATTTTGTTGCTCCTGAAGTAGTAATGAGCCTTTCAAATGCCACTTTGTAGAATTTCTTGTCAATTCAAAGAAGTCTTCCCGAACGAATTTTTTGGAACCATCAGTCCGAGTTGAGGGACGATTAATTTGGCGTTTACTTGTTGATTTCCAGAGAATTCTAAATATAAACCAATGTTCCTGATTAATAGAGAGCAATTTATAAATCCCAAGAGAGCAAATTCAGATTATTATTTTTATTTTTGTCAAATTCATATATTGCTCCTTTTTTCCAAGAAAGGGAATTACAATTTTCTAAAATTTGCAAAATATTTCTCTCTTTAATCGTAAATTATTATTTTATAAAGCTTTGAACTCTGACTAGGTGCGCGGCATTGTAATTGGAATGGAATTTAAATGTACTCTTTAAAACATTTTGAAAATTTGTTTTTTAAGGCCATTTTAGGTCAATTTCAAAACGAAAATTATTATTAGTAGTATTAATTGAATTATATTTGTATCTGATATATTTATGAAATTGTATTGGAAAATACTAATTTCGATTTGTATCGCGTAGGTGTAGACCTACATATAACACTGTTTGTGAAGTGTTTTATAAAGGCGACTGACTTTAATCGGTATTAGGTCTCTTAGCGATTAATTAAATGTTTTAGATGCCAGGCTTGTTTTTATCGGGATGCCAAAAACGTAACGAGCCAATAAGAGAGAGAGATCCCTTTCTGAAAAAAAAAGAAACATTCTCTTTCCTTTAAATTTTTTCTTAAATACAAAATTAAAATTTGCGAGATCCAGAGTACAGAATTAATAATAATATATATATTAGAGGACATTTCAACATGTGAAAAAAAATTAAATATTTAAATATCTCTTTTAAATTTTACTAAAGAACTTTGTTATAAAAATGTTTTAAGTCTGCATTAGACACATTTGAGATTCTAAAGAAATGTAATTACAATGAAGACATCTCTGAGAACAAAAAAAAAGTTATTTTTTTTCTCAACTCATCCAAACCATTGAGAGATAAGGAGAAATTGATTTCTTGGGAATCAATTTTCATTTCTATCCCAGACTTTTGAAAAAAGTTTTCTCATATTATACCTTCTAAAATACAAGAGGAGTATTTTGCATTACGAAATAAAAAGGACTTTTTTTTTAAGAAAAAAAATAATTATTATATGGAAAAAACCTAGATATTTTACATATTAGTAAACCAGTAAATATTTTTCCTTTTTTTTTTAGTTAATCTAATCACTCTTTAAAAATAACTGTCAAACTCTCCTCGCAGTCCATGACGTTCAAACGTCAACATGACGGGCCACCCATTAGCCAATCAGCAGCCTGTCATGGCAAACATTTTCGGATTATAATATAAAATAGCTCTATTTAAAAATTTTTTAATTCTTTTAGATATAAAAAAATAAGAGATGAATTAAATTATTGAAATATAATAGGATTCTATTCATTTCGTGGAAATTGAAATATAATTTTCAAATTTATCCTTGTGAGAATCGATAAATCAAAAACCGCCCTATGAGACATTCGTTCCCCTTAATAGGACACAACTCGAATGTTGTATAAAAAATTCTTTTCAATTAATGAATTTAGCGAAAGTAATTTAATTATATATTTGAAAGCACAACGGATGGGATTTTATTTCGCGTGTTATCTCCAAAACATTATAACATTTCGTTACGAAAATGATTTCCAAGTGACAGGACAAAGATTCGCCTCAGCTGTTTGAATCAATGGAGAAATATTATTAATTAAAACGTTAAGCTCAGAAGGATGAAGGGCTCCAAGATATTAATAATTATAAACAGAATGTGATCTCCTGGGGTTGCTTTTAGAGACCCCAAGGGAATCTGAAAGATCAGTACAATTTTCAAATGGAATGAGTCAATTTCGGCTAATAATAAGATAAAAATCAGATCAGAAATGTATAATTTAATATTTAGCGAAGGGAGGGGCCTATGAAATAAAAAGAGTTCTATATTCAGAGAATCTATTGCTAAATCTCACATTGTTTAATCAAGTCCAAAATTCCGCTAATTAACTGGTAGAAATTTTTCTCTATTTCTCGATTCATTTATTTATAAATATATAAATCCAATAATAACCTGTTAATTACCAAGATTATGTGACTTTATTATCAGGTTTAAATATTTAAGCTCAGTAAATATAATATGTGAGAATAAAAGTTGAAGTTTACAGTTTAAAGAAGGAAATCAAAAACTATTTTTTAATATTTGTATTTGGTATTTTTTGTTTCACAATTATGTTGTGTATATTGTATTATATCTAATATCTCTACAATATTATAATTCAAAATTTTTTGTCATGATAGCTTGATTGGCTTTGGTGTGTCGCGTCATGATGACGGTGCACTCATAGACTGCGAGCAGAGGTTGACATTTATTTCTAAAAGTGAGATTAGTTAACAAAAAAAAAAGGAAAAATATTTCGGGGATGACTGGTATATTATATTTGAATAATCCTAAAAATATTTATCTAATATACTAATTATATAAGTGAGGAGAGAAGTGACCCAAGGACATTGTCAATTGTTTTCATAATTATCTGTACCATCACGATTGTGAGGAGGGGTACAAATAAAAATTTTATCTTATTTTCAGAGGGGTGGGTAATTTTACCAGTTTCAAATTGTATCTTATCTTATTTTGTAGAGTTTTTCCAACCTCCCAAAGGGTTCTGTTGATAGTCTCCCCTATTCCCGCCCCTCCCCCTTTCGTGAGAGGCTACCATTTGAAACACTTATTTTTTTAACGTTACCAAAAATTCCAGAAACATTTAAAACTTATAATTTCACTAGTAAACTGTGAGTTGTTAAATTTTTATGGGGATTAAAATTTTTTTAGCCTTTTCAGCATCAAATAGACATTAAACGAAATATAATATACGAATTATCCAGGCATATTTATCTATATCAATTGGTAGCCCTGAGAAACGAGACTGTTTAATGCCCGCCAAAAGCCACCGAAAATTTATTAATTACATTAATAAATTATAAACTCTAAATGATTTTAGATGACGAAAAGAGTATAAATAAAATTGAATAATTTCATTTTTAATTATACTTTTTCTGTTTTCTTCATATTTTATCGTTTAATTTTATATTGTAAATTATATATTTAGAAAAATGGCTTGATGGATCCATAACCTATAGCCAATATATATATATATAATTACTCCATCTCTTGGACCAGCCCTGTGAGATAAAAGTTTTTAAAATTCTATTGGTTACCAATTAATTTTAAATATGGACTAAGTATACCCTAAAAGGCTTTAAAACAACAACAATAATTATAAATATTGTTAGTTCTTATGGATTCTGTTAAAATTAGAAAAATTTTAATATGAATGTTGATTCCAATTGAATCCCTTCGTCTCGCTTGATATAATACAAGCGGCTAATTAAATTCTTCCACCCCACACTAATTGTTATTAAACCCTTTTATTTTATTTATGAGCTCCCTATGCAGGCTCGGGGTTGTCGCTGAGAGTGAGGATGCATTTATTAATACCGAGACGAAAGTCATATATAAATAACAAAGTAAAGGGGGGATGAAAAGCAGTTGGGGTTGTATATGATATGTTTGGCTGGATTAACTCGGGGGATTAACACCCCATTGTATCGGGAAAGAATCGGGTTGGAATTAATCACGTGTCAAATGTAACAAGGGGAGGGAGAAAAGAATAAGTGGTCAAGAAGGGATTATTTAGGGCAAAGGGATTTTTTTTTTTTAAAGACTTGCGAAAATATATTGAGAGAGAATTTTAAATATATTTTTTTAAATCTCAAAGGCGGAACTAATTAGACTTCTTTTTGTTTCAGATTTACAAAAGGAAAAGCTGAAAAGACAAAAGAAAGGAGTTTTTTTTTTTTTTTTTTTTTTTTTTAAGAACATATTAATTAATAATTCTTATGCCCTGTCTATTGGTGCAGAGGTTAAAGGTCTCGCCTTACGTACCAGAGGACAGTGGTTCGCTTCTCGTCCTGAGCGACAAAAATTTATTTATATTATTTTGGCTACCAATTGGTATAAATTAATAATGACGGAGTTTAAATGGCCAAAGATGCCGAAAAAGACTTAAAAAAAAAATTATTATTTTTTTTTGTACTTCCATCTTTAGTCTAATGAGAAGAATATTTTATAATTAATTTTTCAGAATGATTTATTTATTTAGATTATATAATAATAATGAAAGTTAAGATGTTCAGTTCTAATCCTGAATGAACAATTTATTCATATTTAATTAAAAAACAAAAAAAATGTAATGAGACCCTAATAGTAATTTAATGCCGAATATTCTCCGAAAGCGAATGATAACGATTCCAAACCTGATTACTTATTAGTAGATTCAATACTAATCAAGTGAGAACAGTTTATTTCTTTTTATTTAATGAACTTCTTCTCGGGATTGAGGTGAAGAGACGCAGGAAGAGAATCATGGTCGTGGTCTTCCCTCTCTACTAAAGACAATATTCGATTCATTGTGATTCGCTGGAGGAGTTATTGAAGAGTTATCCTTGGACCTTGATAGTATTAAGGTGGGGAATTCCGAAAACGGTTGAATGAATGAATTAAGCCAGGATCACAAAAATCACTAAACTTTTATATAAGAAATTTATTTATAATAGGTTATCATTTAATTTTTTGTGAGTGTATATTTTGTTTGTGGATCAAGTGACCCTTGGTCTCCCGAGAGTCGAAACCGGGATCTCTAGAATCGGCGTCGGTGTCCTTACTTTGCTGGTGAGCTCGAGCGTTCGGTGTTGTCTGGCAAATCATCAGTAATCCATCCAATATATAAAAATAAATTCCACTGACGTCGAAATATTTACGAGTATTACGCAAAATATTCTTTCACTGGCAGAAGTCCTACCTAATAATAAAGAAGCTTTCATTGTTGCAATCTACTGTGTATTTAAATTAAAATTCCGAATCCCCTCATCAATCAAAACAAATTCTGAGCGCCTGGATATAGAGAGCAAAAAATTTTAATACATATTTTATTTTCCCCTCATATTTAGAAACTAAAAAATTTTTAAATATCAAAATTAGAAATTATTAAAGTAGTTTTGTTTAAAATTAAATAAGAGAAAGTAAAAAGGAGTCAAAAAAACCTTCCTCATAAATACTATAAGCCCTTGAATGGAATGGAAAAGGATTTTAGTGTTTCTCACTTTGGAGAGTAAACAATCAACTTAAAAATTAACGAGCATTTTTAACATGATAGACAGCCCCCCCCCCCCCACATTTCTCATCTAATAAAATAAGTAAATAGATGATTTCTATTTATAGGTCTTTCTGATTTCTGACTGATAGTCATTTCTATCAAAAATATTTCTTTATAGATCTTTCATTAAAAAAACAGTTAAGAATGCATATTATATAAAAAAAATTGAATACAATAAATATTTTCTTTCATTTTCTTACGAAAATCGCGACGCTTATAAGAACAAATGTCTTGTAAAAAAATCAAAATTATTGTTCATTGAATTTAAATCCAAAGACCAAATAAATATTAATGTTATAAAAAAAAATCATAAAATTAATAAAATATTTTAAATAATTAAATTTTACCCTCAGGGTGAGTATGTAGATAACGACCATGTGTTACCCGAGGCAAGGTTAACATTTTTCACTGGTTCCTTCCCTCACTAAGCGGCTTGGTCTTTCTCTCGGTCGCATCTAATTTTCAAAACATTTTTAAATTTTATATAAGAATTTTTATTTGTAAAAATCTCAAAATTTTTGAAATTAATTCTTAATAATTAATAATCTCATTGAAGTGATAAAAAATAATTAAGTTCTCTAAATTCATTTAAAAGAATTATAGATGAAAATGATTTTTGTTTATTTTCGTGTACTCCTCATACGGAGATTTGGGCAATAACATTATTGTTTAAAATCAATCATATTATTTTGAGCTTCATGGTGTTAATCATTCCACCTAATGTAGCGCGATTACTGGTAGATAGTTCTGGCGCGAAAAAAAAGCCATAAGGTTTTAA
>JAAAKE020142614.1:0-13337 GCA_010014785.2 Anisolabis maritima
TTTCACGTGAGGTTCAAAATGACTCAGGTCTGGATAATCGAGTTTTTACTGTATTTGTTTATTGAATGTTTATATTTTCTTTGTCAACATTGTTATTTTCAGAATATCTTGTAAAGATTTGAAAAAATAAATTACGATTTAGGATTAAGAAAGTTGTTTTTTTTTTTAATGAGAAGGGCGCAACGGAAATATATTGCCTTTGGATAATAGCATAACTAATATGCTGGGGAACCCTGCAGAAATTTTTTTGCCCCTCCCCCTGGAAAAATAAATAAATAAAATAAATTTAGCTCATGTATCAAACGGGGTCCCTCGCTGGCCATCCTAGCTCTATTGTTACGCCACTGATTTTATGTGTGCCAAATGCCTTTAAGCCGCCCCCCCCCTTTTTTTTTTTATTTAAATCTGAGGCCATAGACTCCGTCCTTATTTATTTATATTACTTGGTAGCCAATATAATATAAATAAATTTTAATCGTTCAGGGCGGAAAGCGAACCTGACGTGAAGCGAGACCTCTACCTCTCCCACCCCCACCAAGGCACAGGGGTTTTGAGCTGGCCCTGGTTAGATTAAAACAGCAGAAGTAAAGTAACGCTTACCTTCAGATTATCTTACTAGTTTATTATACAACTTAGATAAAACAAAAGAGTAAATTTCATCATAAAAAACAGACATTTACTCTCCCGAGTTTTTACGTAGGTCGTATAAATTAATAAGATCACTAAGAAGGGACGAGTCTATTTCTGAATGTAACAGACAATACTATCTGCAAGGCCAATTTTAGAAAATATCCCTTGTGCAAATGGTCCACTTGAGGTAAATATTGACCTTAATAAAATACTTTCTTTTTTTCTATGAAAGAGGGGTGAAATTATATAGTAGGCTTCTTAAACTCTCCCGAGAGGGAGGGGGCGGGGAGATTATATATAAATTATTAGAAGTATACGTGCTACGCGTATACTATAATGTAAATAAGATATTCGCTACTATTAGGGATTGACTAGGATATGTTGTTATAAATATATTATATATAGTATATTTTTATAAAAGTAATTGATATTTTTTTACATTCTGAATTTTGCTAAAAAAAACCAAAATACATATTTATTTTAAAATGACAAAAAAAAATTATTTCATTTTTTAATTAGTCTTTAAAAAAAATATAACTAGCATCTATTGGTGGGGAGGAGAGAGTAGTTTCAGAAACAAAAAATCCATTTGAAGTTTTTTCTTATTAGAAAGATATTGATGACAATCCAATGCCCTCGTTACTTTTCACTATCAGCCATCAAAGTGAGCGCGACTTTTTCACATAAAATACCCTTTTATTTCTTTCTCCTTTGAATATAAAATTATGAATTTTTTTTTTATTATTTAAATAGAAGAAAACTTGGACTTAAAAAAAAAAAAGAACTTCAAATATGTTTAAAAAAAATTATTTATCATTTAGAAGGAGCAGTGGGGAGCCTCAGAAGGCATTCATGAAGAGAAATAATAAATTAATAACAATATGGAGGATAATATATAAAGAAAAATTTTCACTTTTCAGAATGAATATGCGATGATACAATCAATTTGAACAAGTACTTTTGCCTTTGTACTTTTAGAACTCAGGTAGAGCTTAATGATCTGACCAGTGATTCCTGTCTTGGGTGATAAAATAAACATTCGTTATCAATTAATTAATTTACTGGTAAATAAATATGAATAGAATCTAAAGGCATCTGATGGCAATAATGACTTTTAAAAGAAAATTATTTTTATTTTGAACCTAAACAAATGATATCCAAAATCATGATATCTTAGAGTGGAAGGGCTGTAAAATTTTTTCGACTCTCAAGGCATTTTCATGACATTTTCATTATTATATCTTCAAGATCATTAGATTAAATTTGATTATACTTTTTAACCTAAATTTTATTTCATTAAAAAAACATTCTTGAAGTGGTCAAAGTGTTCGTCTTGAAAGTAAATTCGCATGTCCAAGGCCATTGGCTTTATACGACTTTCTTACTCTTTGTTTAAAACAGTAAACAACCATTGGCCTAAAAGAGTCCAAAGAAATACCTCAATACAAATTCCAACGAGATATAAAACATTTAACACCTCACCGTCACCTAGAAGAGGGCTTTGAAAATGGCCCATTTCAAACTTACTCAGCACTTTATATGGGGCCAAACCTTCAGGGTTTATAATCTCTTTTAATGAAGAGACTGTATTTTAATATTAGAACAAGAAAAAAATGTGGTGTGATTAAGAGCAGAATTTAAATGTTTTTTTTTTACTATAAAATGATGAAAAATATTCATTAAAATAGTTTCTATTTTATCTGATTTTTCTAATTCATTTTTTTTCTTTGAATATATTTGCTTTCCATTCAAAACTAATTCGGGACGTAAGATTCTTCTTTTTATCTCCAAAAATAGATGTTACCCTTTTCCCTTAATGTTCTTCATTTTCTAATAACTTATATAAATATGCTTTTAGGAATTTATTTTATTTTCAGATGTTACCTTTTTTTATCATTATCTTTTATAATATTGTATATTTAAAGCCAAGGTGCCCTGGTTGAAAGCCAGTCTTAGCTTGTTGTTCCCTGAAATCTTTACTAGTATATAATCGTGTTTTAAATTAGAACTCTATTAAGAGAATGAACTTATTTGCTGAATATCTCAAGTAATAAATAATAATAATGAGTAATTACCTTGCTTTTTAAAATAAAAAATAAAAATTATATAGTCTTAAAATAAGAATATTTTTAGCTAATTAATAAAAGTTTGGTTCAGTTTTCTAATAAAAAATAATTCTTCAATATTCAACCAAATTATTTTTTTTAATGATAAATCGTAATTCTTGAAAAAGAATAATTTAAAACGAAAGAATATCATAGTGATAAAGAAAAAAAACATAAATAAAATAAATTCCTAACCTTCATATGTTTATAGAGGTTATTAGAAAATAATGACCAATAAGTGAAAAAGCTTAACTTTTGCTGAGAAAATAAGTATAATTTTACGCCCTGGATTGCATTTGGAAGGAAAGCAAAAGTATCCAAAGAGATAGAATAGAAATAGAAAATATTTTCATTTTATAGTAAAAAAAAATTAAAATCTTAAAAACTAAAAATAAAAAATTTTTGTAATTACGCCATTTTTTGTAATTTCATAGGGGAGTAGTGTCAAGGTGCCAAATAATAAATAAAGTATTCTTTGAACCGATCGATTTAGCTTTATTTAAAGCATTATCAGGCTTTATTTATTTATCATTTGACGCCTACTACTAACCTATTTTTTTGGAATATTTGGACTTCATCATAGTCATTTATTATTTTACTTAAATAAATTTATATATGTTTAATAGATTGAAAATAAATATAAATATAAATTATAAATTTACTTACCGACGTAGCTAGTATTAGGCGGGAAATACTGAAGAGGAACTGCGCAGTGACGATATGAGCAAGAGGCCTTCTCAAGGCTTACTGAGAACAAAGGAGCTTGAAGTGTTGGTTTTAGAAGCGCCACGACAAGTTCTAACTGGAATAAGAGAATAAAGAAAAAATGAAAAATGAATGATATAATTGATTTTTTTACTAAAATAAACAGGAGATGTAAAAGAAAAGACAGAGAATACTTTTTATATTTTATAAATTGTCTATATTGGAGAAGGTGAGGGGGCTGATAAAGAACATTTATACTGAGTCGGTTCAAGCTCTCCTAACAAACAATTTCACCCTCCATTTAATTTATTTAGAAAAATTTAGAATACATAAATTATAAAAATTTTAGTACTTTAATTTCCTATTTTCCTTATTTTTCTCTAGGTGATAAATAGCGAAATGTAGGAACGATTCAAAATGTAAATTATATGAGACAATATGAAAATATCGATCAGTCTGATATCTGATGTGAAAATAATAATAAGACTGCTTTAGAAAAGAAAAATTTCTAGTTTTAGCTGAGTTTTAATTCAGGCTATGAAACCCCATTCTCTATTCATATTTTCTATGACAACCTCGATGTACGAAAGCAAGGGAAAAAGAGAGATGAAAAAGAATTAATTATTTTACTATACGTTTTCTTATTCGCCTATTCGTGAATCATATATCGATGACAATTATTTTTTTTTTAATTTTGGCGAGGAGAGATTGAACTCCTGACTTCTGCCATGAGAGCATAGAAAATTAAAACAGGTTTTCAATCTATAAAGCCTATTGTCATCTAAGCTATATTAAATTCATAAAAATCTTTCAGGCATGTACCCAGAAAAATATTTAGTCATTTCTAGAAGATTATTGTGAGGGGATGGGGGTGGAGGGGCAGACTAAATTTTTGAATGAAATTCCTGGTAAATAACCCTTGAAATCACTAATCAAAAGTGGATAGAATAAATGCCATAAATAAGAAAAAATCTTTCTGTCAAGTTCAAAGCTAATTGTAATTCATTGTAAGCAGAAAGGTATCTAATTATCATTAAATTAAATATCAAACCTTCGAATGTTTTTTTTTGTTTGTAAGATATTTTGTTCACGGATAATTTTGCGATATCAATTATTTTGAATCAGAGGGCTGAAATTACATTTTTTTTTGCAATCACAGTACTTTCGCTATATTATATATAAAATATATACAAACGCTTAGGAAAGGGGGGAAGGGCTCAGAAAACTCGAATCTCCTTCAATTGGTCTTCAATAAAACTTCATAAATTAAGATTTTAATTATTCTCACCGATTTTTGGTCAATTTGCTTCAATAAAACTTTAATTTCAGAACTATTTCTTTTTTCTCTTTCTCTATATCTATAGTTTATAATATTATATAGGCTAAAAAAAATTGAGTCCTTCCCTAATTTTTGTATTGTTACGCCATTGCATATAATATAGATAAGAAAAAGTCTTTTAACAAACTTAATTCATTAGATTATATTGGCGAAGCCCGGTGGATTTATTTATAAACCAATGTTGAAAAATTAATTATTGTTAATTTGAAATAAAAATTCGTTGAAAATATTTTCAATTCGGCAAAAGAATAAATATTGTATTTTATATAAAAGTTTATTTAAATAGCACACTAACACCTTCAAGGAATAACGAATGATATTTTGATGTCGATGGTGTCAATAAGCCATCAGCTTGTATATATTCTATATAAGAGACTTTATATGAGACTTGCGTCTCTGCTGAAGAAGATTGATCGCAGTGATCAGAACCTAATTGATGACTCTCCGTACAAAAGGAGAAGGCCTTCCTTCGCCAGCCCACGTACAAGTAAATCAGGCTTTTATCTTTTGCAGAAAATAACCAGCTCTTTTATTATTATTTTTCAAATGATGTCGACATTTGATATGTGTAACCCATATCCCTCAAAACATGAATGGAATTATATATTAGAGCTAACGCTATCAATTTCAAAAAAATTTTAAATAATCTAATTACCATACATAAATTCGTTCGTTTTTTGCTGGTTGGAAGGCCAAATGATCAACTGGTTAATAGATTTTTCAATTAATTGCTCTATAGGTCTTCTAGAGTGGACTCCGCATGCTCATTTGTTAAATCTCCCGAGAAGTTGACAACTGAGAACTACGCGGTCTTATCTTCGGCGGTCCAAGCACTTAGCTACAAGAATTTTAATTAAATAAATACTATATAATATTTATATATTATAGTAACTTTGTATTATTAATATTTATTTCTAAATTTAATATTGACCCCCTATCCAGTATCGTTAAATTATTAGTAATTGTAGTCTACTTAAAAGTCAAGAGATGTGGATTCTGATCTCCAGCCAGTCTAATAAAATTTAATTTAAACCTTTAGGATTGTGAAGTAAAGCTATTGTTATCATTAATAATGGCTCGCAAATGGATTATGACTAGATAACAAAAAGTACTGCGAACATTTATGGCCTCAAATGCAAAAAATTTTTCTTTTAATTTAATATTTTAAATTTTAAAACAAAACATCTAAGAATGCAAAAAGCTGATTTGGCGCAACGAACTTGAATCTGTGCAAGGGCTGAGGAATTGCTCGTTTAGCTCGGAACTTAAGGTTTACTCAACTGTAATACCTTGCAGCAAGAAATTTATGAAACCTATGGTATTTAATAAATAAATAAGAAAAAACAAGATTACATTGAATAATAAAAATTGTGTTCTAAACTTACGTATTGTATTATTTTTCGAGCTTTTATTTAATAATCTTGATCGTCAAGAGGAGAAAGGTCCTAGCTTTTGAAAATGTGCTCTGATTGCGCTAATTATAATTAATATAAAACTATTAAATATAGAATCAACCCTAGAGATGAACTATTTAAATTTTTAAATTATCTAAAATCTTTAATAATATTATTATATCAAAAACAGTTAATTAAACATATGTAATATATGTATTTCGTAATACACCTTTTAGATAAACATCTAAAATTGCCTATAAATCGTACGATTCAAATGAAGCGATAGCGATGCATAGGTGGAGGAGGCTGTCCAAAAAAAAGGGTTGTTTAGAATCCCTTCGGAATTGATTTCTGAAGAGTCCCAAAGAAAAGAAGAAAGGAAAAATAAGAAAGAAAGATAAACCAAGAGCAAAGAGGAGTGTCCCAATCTAGAAACGAGAGATCCAGGATAAAGAATGAAAAGAAAACTTTTTAGAATAGTATAAAGAATGGCACAAAAGTAAAAATAAATACTGGTTGACGCTGGAGAAGACACGGCCATGTTACTTTAGATATATTATGGCAAGGGCGGAAAAAAAATCCCACAAAGTAGAAAAAATAACTGAGGTTGTCTTCAAGTTATTTTTTAAGAATAAGCCTAAAGCAACTACTGAATCAATAAAGATTTAAAAAAAAGATGGCTTACTCTTTTTATCAAAATTGAAGAATCAATCTCTTCATTTGATTCATAAAAAAAAATATATAATTTATTAAAAATAAGATTTTATTTTTAAAATTTTTTACGATATTTCTTTATAAATAATGAAAATTACAAAAATTGAATAATTTATATTATTTAATTTCATCTGGCTGCACCTCCTGCCTTTCCTGACATATATTTAAATTAATTAGCAGCCAATATTTATTATTATTTTAAATTTTACTATACATAAATTGAGGTTGATATTGTATTTACAGTAAATCTATCACTTCAAAAGGCAATGGATGTGGTTTTAACCATTAATATTAAATATATATTAATATTAAAATTATTAAATCAATGATATCAAATGCCGAAAAGACAAAATATTCATCATCATTTATTTACTTTTCATTATCTTAATTTTAATTAAACGAAAACTTACCCAAGGGGTCAACTTTGCAAAACAAATACTAACAAATAATAGTGGGATCTAGGAGAGATCCTTAATTAAGTCAAAATTTAATTAATAATAATAAATTGCCCTGTCCCTTGGTGAAGAGGTAGAGGTCTCGCCTTACGTACCAAAGATTTGCTTCCAATTAAAATTTATTTATATAATGTTGGCTACCAATTAATATAAATAAATAAAGATGGAGTCTAAATGGTCTCAGATACTGAAAAAGACTTAAAAAAATATTAATAATAAATTTTATATAATGTATTTAAATCTCATCATCTTCATTATTTGAATTAAATCTTAATTAATTATATTCTTTGCTCTTAAAAAATATAAATAAATATATATTCAAAATATTAGGGCTACCAGCCCAAAGCGGGCTTCATAGTTAATATCATGAAATCAGATAGACCGTGCTCAAGTCATAATTTATCTATAGGTCTGGTTATCCCTGTATTTAAAAATCCGCACAATGGACTCCTTTCAAAGGTCCGGAGCTATAATATCTTGATGGCCCTTATTATCTATTGCCTCTCCACTCATAATGTTGAATAAAAGTAAAAATTTATTTTTTATTCTACTTGGTTGATAAAACCAAGACTTGCTTGTTTCTCCGTGACCTTTAAATTTCATTAAAGCTCTTAGCGAGAATTTTTAATCCTTACTCTATTTAATATCATATTATCTATTAAAATATTTGAATAAAATTTCATTAAAAAAATTAATAAAGGAGAGGATTTTTGAAATTAATTAAATAATAATAACAAACTCTTATTTTCACTAACCTTATAAAATAGCCGTATTATAAGCTTAAATTCTTAAATTCAAATTTGATTATTCATTTTTTTATAAATATGATAAATTGATGTGCTTTTTAAAGAGTTTAAAAAAACTCCCTAAAATAAATTCAATTTTCTAAACAAAGGATTATACATGAGTTTTGGTGTAAGATATAATCCGGTCGTAGATCGTAATTTTTTAAGCTTATTATTATTTTTTTTTTGCACGTCGTTTTGTTCATTACCAGATTTCATTTCGCACTTGGTTCTAAACACCCCCCCCCCCCTCGCCACAGGAATCTTGGCGTTCGACGCCAGAGTGCTCTGCGAACGTGCTTGACTTCATGTTTAAGGCTCCAAGAGATTAGGCAAGTCGAGGAAGCGTGTGCAAATATTTAACTTGGCGGAATCTTGTGATGAGTTTGGCTATTATTACAAAACCTGTATCATAGGACAGATAGGGCACGTTTTCGGTTGGGCGGGAATCGAGCCCGGCACCTTGGAAGGCTTTTTCAAATCACTACCCCTCATCTCCCTTTAACCTCATCCCCAGATCCGAGTGACTTTATCTCTGATAAATCCGTTGATCAATTTATGAGACATATGTGCGTTGCAAGACATTCTCAACAACAAGTACGTGCGAAAATCTAAACTAGTTTAGCTTATATAAGCAAAAAAGTAAACAAAATAAATATTCAAATTCTAAATCGCAAAAGGTGGAAGGAGAGAGATAATTTGTGGATAGAGAATAAGTTTTAATGAATATGCATCTTGAATTTTAATTAATTAAGTTTAATTTTATTAATCTTAGATTTCTTTTCTTGACTAGAATTTGGAATATATAGAGAGCAGAAAATAATTTCTTACCATTAATTTTATAACTTATATGAATGGATTCAATTTTAGAAACGGATTTCTCGTTCCATACACACTTAGGTCATCACGAATTGAGCCCTTTGTGCCTGTTACTGGGAGTTAGATTATCTCACTTCCCTACCTCAGGAGGAGAGTTTTGACAAAGTTGAATAATTTTTTGCAGTAAACCGGATTCCAACCCGAGAGTTGCAATTTCAGATCCGGAATCCAATTAAAGATAAAAGGTTCTCTCTCTTAATTTTTTGCTTTCAAATTTTGAAATGCTTTTTAAAGATATAATTCTTCATGTTTTTCTTTTTATTAAAAATATTTCATATATAGGTAAGAGAAAGTAAAAAGGCGAAATAAAAATAAATTTGACATTCTTTTTTAATCATTATTAATTTGTTTTTGGGTATTATTTTTCAAATTTTATTGTGTTCTATAATCAAGGTATGTAAAATGAATTAAATGATAATTGTATGATAATAAATTAAAATGTCATTAGTCTTCCGGATGGTTCTGAATCCTATAATTCAACTCTGCCAATACTTTATATTGATAATCAATTATTTATATTATCAGCTGAAGGGAAATTCATGAGCCTATAATTTATGACAGATTTCAATTCGAGGCAAAAGAACACCATTATGGTGTTTTCTAAAGATTAAAAGCAATTTATTATCTCAGATTCATATTGGAACAGAACAAAAAATTTGTTTAATTAATATGATAACTCATATTTGTGTTTGATATATGTATAATGGCCTATAAAATTTTGAAATTAAAATAAATTTATCATTAAAAAAATATTTCGCCTTCACCTCCTAGAATAGTGGGAATAACCGAAAAGTTAATTTTCTTAATAAGGTAAAAAATACTTAATTTATTTTGTATATATAAATTTTATTGGAATTTTCTTAAAATTTTGTGGATCTCTAATGGCGTTAATGAAAACTTTCACCTCACCTCTCTCTACATCCTTAAGAGTGTTGATTTTGCCCCTCCTTATTCATTCAATCGAGAAATTTTGTGTGATCAAAGGTGTAAGGTAACAAAGTCAACCTTTGGAGTAGTGGATCTAAAACACGGGTGAACCTCCTTATGATGAAGAAATATTTTGTAATTTTAGTCACAAGTTTTTTTATCAATTGTTAATAACAAATGTATATGTTGTCGTTTAAAACTACAAAATATAAGTAAAATTAAAATTTAATTTTAAAGAAGAATTTAAAAAAAAAAAAACGCCCTAATTTGAAAGTATAAATTAAGATAATAATGTCCTAAAGTACGAGTAAGAATGGCCCAATCTTTGGAGGAGAGCTCTCTTCAAGTCAGGGATTTGGCAAAACCGATTTTTTTCCCCATTAGTTTAATAGTTCAATAAGTCGCCTCATCTGAATTTTCATGAATAAATTGTATTTGCCAGATACATTACAAAAAATTGTTTTTTATTTTATTTTCTATTTTTCTTATTAGGATCATCGAGCAAGTAATCCCTGAAATCTACAATCTGCAAATAGTGATCAAATTAATTATTTTTTAGAAAATGAAGCGGAGAAACAGCCAAAGTAAAAGTTGATTTATAAGCCAAAATTTGGGGCACCGATCGTATTCATCAAATAAGATGTTAGGATGTAAGGTGTAATGACATGAATTTTTCCTCAAAATATCTGACTCCAGGTGAGTGGATTCTCCTCTTTTATTATAATAGAAGGAGAGAATTTTAATAAGCCAAAATGCTAGTAAATCTCTTGGGTCTGCATGTTGAAAGGCCAGTCGGGAAATCAATGATTTGAATGATAATTAGTATAATTGGTGCACGACTTTTTATTTATCTTTGGTTTTTATAAACCAGCTCAGGCTAGATGGGATTTTTAAATAAATAAATAAATAAAATTATCTTTGGTTGCCTCTCCGCTTCACTTTCTAAACTATCTATCTATGGTCTATTCAATTATTGTTTATATAAAAGGAGAATATTACAAAGATTTGCAACAAGATTCATCGATTCAATTACAATTTATTATTAAGGAAACTTGTTTTTTAATTAAAAATTAAGAGTCTCTTTCTAATTTCATATTAAAATATTAATAATGAAGATGATTTTATATTTTTAGACAAAGAAAAAAAAACATTTTTTTTTTAATAAAAATAAAAACCGCCACATGTGCTCCTTTTAATTAATAAAGAAAATTTAATAAAATTGAGAGGGATAAAATTAAATTTTTAATTCTTTCAATTATACTCTTTAATGGTTTTAAAAGAAATCCACGCGTAAACAAAGAAGCTTGTTTATAGAACTAGAAATGCCTTGCCAGGAAAATTAGCCCGGAGTTTAGGGTAGGGGTGAGTTGCACGAAGAGTGTGTATTAGTGTACTAACTGCTTTACACACTTATTGTGGTTCTATGAATAGTGAATTCTGCCAGAAGGGAATTTCTGGTAAACTAGAGCTGCCTAAATAAAGGGTTGCTTTCGTTGTGAGCCCAACCATAGGCGTGAAGATAAGATCCCTATCTATGACGCTTTCAACAGAGATCGAGAGTGAATTCCGCCCTGTATGTGTATTATATATATATATTCTCTTATCAATCTTGAGTGTCTTTTTTCTAAAGAATGTTTCTCAGGATTCTTGAATACACAACACACACGAGAAGTCTTCTATGAATATTAGAATACATAAAATTTTTACTTTTTATTATACATAGAAGAAGAACGTAGCAAATTATCGGGAAATCTTTTTTAAACGTACCGAGGAATGTTAAATAGTCATGTTCAAAAAGAATAGCAATTCACTCTTTTATTTTAAAGATAACAGAAAAATTGTCGCCAGAACGCCTGCTGGTGGTTCATGAATTAAATTGATCTTTTAAATTATATTTGTATTATGATAGAGTAACAGGTCAGAAACCCTGACCTCTAAGGGTTTTGAACTTTCAAAAAAAAAAAAAAAGGGGGGGAAGATTAAGAGAAGTAGTGTGGTGAAGAAGGGGTTTTTGTAAGATATTTTTAAGGAGGGTAATTAGCAGAATTTTTATTTGTTCGAACCCTTTTTTTTAGAAAAAAAAAACATCTGGTGTGGCATTCCACACTTTCTCTGGTCTCTGAACGAAAAATGAAACTAGGGTGATGCGCTGTCACGGTGGTTTTTTATAGATATTTTTTCTCATTTAGGATAGTTTAGAGTTAAAGATATATAAGTAAGAGAAAATAAATTTACTATTCCGTTGGGATTAATAATTATTTTGAATAAATAGGAATATTTCTATTTTATTAAAAAAAGGAAATAATTTTAAACTCTCAAATAAATCATATTATCATTAACAAATTCTTATAATGAAAACGAAACTGTTATAGCATTTTTCGTCATTTAACAATGCATATTTACCCAAATGATCGGATCATATAATCAGCTATACTAACCGGAAGTGGGTTACGTGTCCACCAAATCAAAATTTTTTATATAAATGATAGATCATTTTAAACCTATTAATGACCTGAGTTCATATCTCTCTCAAAAAATCGCATGTTTCTTTTTGTTATTAAGCTTTTTTAGATTGCAGAAATTTGCAATGGTCCCTAATAAAGATTTGAAAGTACAAATAAGACTATACCAGATTTTTGCATCGGTACCCCCTAGAGGAGCCCTTTAATATCAATAATAACAAGTTAGTAGATTTCGTTAGAGTAGTTCAAGAAACAAAGAAGTCACTCCCGCCGTTTACCTGAACGACAAAAGACTACATCTGTAATATATTTCAAAGACCATCTATGCCCTGTTCCTTGGTGCAGAGCTCGAGGTATCAAAGATCAGTGGTTCGCTTCCCGTCCTGAGCGACTAAAATTTATTTAAATTATATTGGCTACCATTTAATTTAAATAAATAAGGACGGAGTCTAAATGCCTCCGATGCCGAAAAAGACTTAAAAAAAAAAAGACCATCTAATAAATAATTGTTTTATGAATTTTAATCAAAATCGTTAGAGTGGATTTTTAGAAAAAACTAAAAAAGTAAACCAGTAAAGTATTAATACTAATACCCGTTGGCAGGTTTTTTGAAAAGCTTTGAGGTTCAAGCGTGGAGGGTACCTAGCTTAAATATATTTCAGCCTCGTAGGTTTTTTTAGTTTTTAAAAAATCTTGTTCACCGACAGAGAGGAAACACTTTGCGAAAAACGTTTTTTTTAAACTCAGGGTACCTCAAAACGGGTATTTCCGTTCAAATCTCAAATTTTTTCTAACTATATATTTCAAATATAGGTAAGAGAGAGTAATAATCAAAAATTTTAATTTATAAAGTTTTATCCAACCAAATTGGAAAGAGGCCTTGAACCCTACGCCACTGTTTGGGGCAATCATATACATAGGGTATATAGTAAAGAAGAAAAG
>JAAAKE020142625.1:0-13337 GCA_010014785.2 Anisolabis maritima
ATGACGGAGTCTTCAGAGTGAGTAAAAATTATTTATCAATTACAAGCAAATAGAATAATTAAATATTGGGAATCAACATTTGATGAGATCGCTGACCCATAATACAAATACAAATATAAAAAGCCGAAATCTTAATAAGTAAATCCCCTCCCCGACCCCAAGAAAATTATTTTTATATAAACATGTTATTATTTAGAAAATTTGTTTATATTTTATAATTTTCTATTATAACATTTATTAATTTATATTTTTTTTTTCACATATTAATGATCTGTACAGCCACCCATCTCATCGTGAAAAAAAAAATTAATGAAATTTATTATACAGTTTAAAATTTGGGAATACGCCCCTATAAGCAGGCCGCGAGATAAATTTAACGGAATATCTTTTTTCTGTAATTTTTAAAAATTTAATTATTCACCTTGATTCATATTTTATTTAAATGATTGGGACTTCTAGTTAAATTTAAAAAAATATTACTTTTAAATTTTTAATGAAAAACAAGATAAATTTTATATTGTGAATTAAATAAGCTCAAGGCAAAATAAAAAAAAGGTCTGATTCGATTGTATGGAGATAATTTTCAAAGGAAGAACTCTTAATGGAAATGGAAAAAAATAATTTTATTTCGTTGTATTTTTTTTATAAATTCCCCTTTTTGAGTATTAAACATCAACAAATTCATTCTTTCTGAAAAAATAAAAATAAATTAATAAATTAATTATTCTTTGATATATTCTTTTTATAAAGATAAAGTGAATTTTTTTTTTAAACCATTGAAATTAAAATTTTTATCAAGTTATTAAATCCTACACAAACTGTAGTATCTCTTTTTCTCTTTGCGAACAAGATATTAAAAAATACTGGAGGCTGAAACTATTTAAAAGATAAGCGAACCAGTATTTTACTGATTTTTAGTTACTTTTACTTTTTTATTTTTTTCAATTTTCTCAAAGTTCGCTCTAACGATTTTAATTAAATTTCATAAAACAATTATTTATCAGATACTCTTTACTTTAAACATATTATTCCTTAACAGGACATCACTCAACTTTCCTTAAGAATTAAGAGAAAGTTGTGTGATGTGCGTTTAGTCACACTGGATTTTTATAAAGTTGCTTTCCTTTCATTTTTTTATTCTATCAACGAAATTTTATGAATAAACTTTTTAATAAAAATCAAAGCACAAGTTTTTTTTCTATTTTATTTTTATTTATTTTTTTTAATATTAAAATAACACTACGTAATCAAAAAAAAAAAAAACGTACAAAAAAAAATCTAAAGCCAATTTTAATAAATATTTACATGTTAGTATAAAATACGTAAAATTATCCATTAAAGAAGTATGAAATACATTAAGTAACATGCAAATACAGAGTGAGAGAGATGTGGATTTAAATTGAAAATTCTAAAGGATTTCAATGTTATTTTACTAAGCTTAATGGCCAATAAACAAATCCCAAATAAGAAGAGTTAAGCTTTGCGGCTTTTGTGTTTTAAAGAAAAAATGCTGAATTCGTAATTTGAAAGTACAAAAGCAAATGAGGAATTAAATTGATAAAACAAATTAAACAAGAAATTGACTCAAATCAAATAATAATAATTTCGAAATTCAATTTTACTTTTTAAAATTATAAAAAAAAGAAATTTCTGTTCTCTGTAATTTTTCTCTTGTGAATTAATTAAAGAAAACTATACTAATTATACACAAATTGAAATTTAACTATTTTTTTTTGTTTAAGTGAAGTAGAGAGAGAGGAGACTCTTAAAAATTAATCGATCTTTCGCCCATAACTTTTTATTCACCTAAAATTCATTTAATATTGCAATCTTAATTTATCTTCTCCTATCATTTATAAGTGGGTGATTCAATTGAACAGTGAAAAATAAAAAAATTTCTTTTTTTAATATTTAATCATATAATCTCTAGAGAGGCAATCCAATTAAGAAATGGAATCGGATTTGATAAAATATTAAAAGAGTTATTTCTCTTTTGTTTAAAAAAGATCCAAGACGACATGAACTGTCACTTGAATAACAACCAAAAAATTTAAAAAAAAAAAAGATAGAGTGGTAACCAATCTATTAAACTTTCATCTATCGCGTGTAATAAAAGGAAAAGTGGATATTTATTTATATTAGGTTGAAATCCCAAGAAAGAATATTTTATAAAGTATATAAAAAAATATTAATAAATTTGTTGACTTCTCATCCTTTAAATTGATTTGAGTTTATGAACAATAAAAACAAAGAGAACTCGATTTGAAAATCATAATTTTTTACTTTATTTTTATGACTGGGATTGATTCATAAAAATTGATAAATTTATCAATTTTTCTAGACACAATTTTTACTTTCTCTTACATATATATGAAATATATAATAAGAAAGTATTGTGATCGCAAAAAAAATCCATGGTGAGATTTTTACTAAAATTTTCCACTGACGAATTATAAAGACAATATTCAACTGGAAAATATTACAACTGGATAAGGAACTTTAAAAAAATAAACAACGAAGTTGCAACACTTTCTCACCCTTTTTAGCTTTCTTTGGATTAGCACGATGTAAAATGTGTGAAGGACTGAAATGAATAAAAATTTCAGGAGCAATTTATTCAAATTAAATCAAAATTCTAAAAGTCGGCGTTTCGGTGCGTCAAATAACACCTTCTTTAAAGACGAAATTAGATGATTCTGGTTCAAATCCGGGGGCTCTAAATATGCCAGTCAAAACAATCATCTCCCACTCATCTTAAATGATATATTGACTTATAGTCTTGAGGCATTGTTTTGAACACCATCACCTTTTTCAAACTCTTATTATTCAACAATTCCATTAGGATTGATGTCAAAATTTCCCTTGTTTTCTGTCATGTTACTTTGTTTTGAAGAAGGGGCCGTTTGACATTTCAAAACCTTGCTACTTTAACAATGTGATTTAATTTCAATAAATCGACTCTATATTATTCTCGAAAAATTCCATTTTTCTCATTTAAAAAAAAAAAAAAAAAAGGGTAAAAAAACTGAACTACCTTCTATAAATTTTAAATTTCTTCGAAATATGCATACAATTTTTTGTTAGTACGAATAAAAATATTCTTCATTTGTTCGTAATATTAAATAATAATTTTATTGCTTTAACTATTTCTCCACCAATGAATTTATTATTCACAATTTTAATGAATAAATGAACAAAAGCATATCACAAAATAATTTATTATACCAAATAGAGAAGATAAGTACTCAATTTATTATTTATTTATTCATCTATTGATACGTGTGTTCGTTCACAATAATATTAATATTATCAAAAGCTCTTGAAAATGAAACAATAGGATTTAAAACGATGGAGATATTTTAGAATAATTTGAATTTTAAAAAAGAAGCTCTTGAATGCCAAATTTATCAATGTAAAAAGGAATAAAAGAGAAAAAAAATAGTATCATTAAAAAAGAAAATAAGAAGTGAGGCTTATGATGCTAAAATAATATGAAAGAGATGAAAAATATAAAATATACGAAAGGAAAAATATATCTTTTGAGTTTATTTTCCAAATCAATTCATTTTCTTATTCAGATTATTTTTAGAAAATTTAGATAATATGAAATGTAAAAGGAGAGCTCTGTGGAGCGATCAGGACAGATCGGTGTTCGCATCCCGGGCGGGAGGGATTTTTTCATTAAATAAAAATATTTAATATAAACAAAAATTCATGTATGCCCTGACCCTTGGGACATTGGATCCCACAAAGATGTAGCGCTCAGCCAATTCAACGAGGAGAGAGGAAGTTGCGGTGATGCTATGGAAAGAACGTAAAGAAGGATTCCCTCTCAATGAAGCACTCTTCGCAAGGAGTAAGCTACACACCGGTGCTGAGAGTTCCTCCTCAACTAAGACATCCTCCCTAGCAAAGAATAGGTTGGATTAAAGTGACCGGAATTAGATATAGGAATATAGAGTTAGAGTTAGAAAATAAAGTAACTTCACTGTCTGCCGATAGATTGCTACGGCCAGAGGTGGGCTGGGTGTCTCCGTGCACGAAAACACCTCGGGTAAATAATCGGGGATCCGGGTAGGTGGGCCTATATTGTCCAAATGAAATGTAAAATTTAAATATAAAATCGATAAATAAAATCGAATTTAAATAGATCTTAATTTTTAGTTATTTACTAAAGAAAATATTCTCTCCTTCCTCTCCTAGTATTGTACTTTCACCTTTTTCTATCAATATTTTAAAGATGATTGAAATTTTATATATATATACTTTGTAACTAATGCTCAATCACAGCTCATAATTATTTTAAAAGTTAAGGGTTAAATGACCTCCGGTCGAGGCCTCTGGGACAAATGAAAAACATTTTCTACTAGCCTCAGCATATATAGGCTTTAAACCTTATCCTTATGCTTGTCCTTAATCATTATACCATGAGTAATGAATGAACCCTTAATCCTAATTAATTTAAAAAAATATATAGTACAGCTTCATTTATTGTTCCCTTTTCTTTTGTATTCCGTATAATTGGCCCACTTAGATTAAATTCATTTCATTTATTTCTATTGCTACGTTATTGTATTAATTAATTAAAAATTCGTTAAATTAATTTCGTGACTATTAATCAACCCCATCTGTTTTAATAAAGAATTGAATAAATCGTTTCCGTTTCCAGAAATCAAACCAACAATTCTAAATAAAAAAAAATTTTGCTAATAAAAAATATATATTTATTAGAAAATATAATACTTTTCCTAGAGCTTTATATTATTTCTTGGAAGTCATCGGAATTTATCTAATTTATTTTTTCCCTCGTCTTAAACTTTTTTCCTTCTTTCCTACATGCTTTTAAAGCATCTTGTAGGAGCATTTCGATTCTGATGGGCGAAGGGGTACGTGCGTGTGTGTGTATGTGAGCGTCTTTTTATGGAAACATTGAAATGTTTAGAAGTCAGTCGAGGGCTAAAATTCAACAAAGCATACCAAATGCAGAGAAACATTTTTCTTTCACCCTCTTCTTCTTTGAAAGTCTTTATCTCATGCTCCATATCCCTTCCCCCCTAGAAAAGATCATATTTTTACCCCTCCTTTTCCCCAATCTCGTTTTCTTCTATTTCCGCAAATAAAACAATGAACGCGGGTTTGCGAAGAGGAGGGAGCAGAACACCTCCTTACCTTTTTTTTATTTTTTTTTTTTAAAGAGAGAAAATAATTCTTCTTTATCTTCATCACGTAAAGGGCACATAATTTGTTTTTTTTTTTGTTTTTTTTTTTTTTAATAAAACAGATAATTCCTCAATTTAGGAGTTGCATTTAATCTTGAAATTTAATAAGAAAAATGTCTTCTCGGTTTTAATTTAGGTCACATGAAAAACTCTTGTCTCTAATAAAATTGAAAAAAAAAAATGAATTAAAAGAGGAAAAGTTTAATTTTAATTTGTACCTCGACAGGATAATATGTTTCATTTCTTTACGTGGCAACACTCTGATATTAACGTCTCAGCAGCAAAAATATAATTAATAAATTTCATTTTTCGACCATCTAGAAAATGTGAAAAATTTTATTTCCTAAAAAATATAACCATATAAATTGTTGGCACACCATTACTAGGCACTGTTTCGTAGTGACTGTCCTATTCATATAGACTTCAAAAAAAAAGTAGAAAATATTCCAAGCTGGGATTAGTAAGTCATATCTGACAAAAATGAACAAGAAGAATCCAGATCAAAGACCATTTATATTTTTTCCGCAGACATTTCGGAAACTAACTCCCACCTTCAAAACAAAGGTCGCCAAATAAAAATTTTAGAGCTTTCGGTTTATGGAATTTCTTCATAAGCTGTTTTAAGTTTATTCTTTTTAATTAAATTAAAGTTAAATTTATTATTAATTATTTAAAATAGTATTTCAAATCATAAATGAAATTAATATATTTTTCCTTAGTAGGAGGGCAAAGAGATCTTTTGGAATGAGACAGTGTTAATATTAAAATGAGAATTTTTTAATAAAAAATCTGGTATGACTAAATTTTCTTTCTAAGCTATTTATTACATATATATATATATAAGAGAAAAGTGTTCTTAGGCATTATCATATAGAACAAAAGCCTTAGTCATGCTAGTTATACCAGTGCCTAAATTTTCAATATTTCTAATTAAAGAAGGAGGAGGACAAATTATTTTTTCATTATAGATTTAGATGTATAGGCATTCTTCAAAGCCTAGTGATGATTCTTATAAAATTTGAAATAGAATTTTAAATATCCATAAAAATTTAACTATATTTGTATTGTAATATCTAGCAAAAAGCAAAAGATGTTCTTATTAAATTAATTTCATATGCAAATATGTTGTTTGATTTTTTAATAAATAACTTAAAGAATGATATAAAAAAGTTAAATCTATATATATATATACCAATATTTATATAAATATTTATATGGTTTTTTATTTTTTATTTTAAGTCTCGGCATCTGAGAGGGCATTTAGAATCCGTCCCCATTTATTTATATTAATTGATAGCAAACATAATATAAAAAAATAAGGTTTAAATAGGTCACAAGTTTACTAATCCTTCAGAGTGAATAATCTATTAAACTTTATATTATTACCACTTTTAAATGATGAATAAAATTTAATAAATGGAAAATTCAGTTAAAATCTAAAATATACCTTTTAATGAATATTAGTATTTTAATACCTATTATCATTTAAATATTTATTATCTGGCTAATTATTATTTTAATTATTAATAATGATATATTTAACTGTAGCCTTTTTAAGGTATTCAATCGAAAAATTATATATTAATTAATGTTTAAATTAAACCTTCTAAAGGGGGCTCAATCCCCTTGCTTCCCTCCCCGTAGGATAATTGACAAATATTCTTTAAACAAAATAATTATTCTGTAATAATTATAAAGATTCTGGGAATTGGATGATAAGTCTGTCCAAGCTTGGAATTCCAGAAATTTCACTCTAAAACAGTGAACACTTCCATACGGCCACTTCAGGCATATCTTAATGTCGCTTTTTAGCTTCTCCACTTTTTTTGCCTCTTAAGAAAGAAAGAAGGCAATTTCCCTGACTTTTTTTCCTGCTTCTCCCATTCTAATGTTCCAAGAACGAACTTACTATAGTATATTTTAACTTTGGCCTTTCTATCCCCCCGTGGCCGAGAGGGAAAGATATTAACAATTATCAATATTAATAACCTTAAAAGCCGAGGGGTGTGGGTTCGGATCCCAGGCCGTCCAATGAAAATTTATATCATTTGGATACCAATTGGTATAAATAAATATGCTTGAATAATTTGTATCGTAACTAATATTTACATTTATAGTTTAATAGACTACTGTATATGGCTTTAGATGCTTTAAAAAAATAAAAAATAAAAAAAAAACTTTGTTCTTTATTTATAGTTTCCATCTTACCTAAATTCACATTAACTTGCATCATACTTGCATTATTTCACATTTCATAATAGACTTCTGTTTTATTATAAATGGCCACTCACATCAATAATATTATAACAATAAAGAAACAAACACATCTATTTTTATAAATTTATTTATTTTAATTAATTATATTTGAAGAAAATTTTGCTTATCAGCTAAAAGAGAGATAAAAAAATTCTGATCCGCTGATAAAAATTGATTTTTTTTTGCTTGTGTTTTATTTGTACTCAATTCTGATCCTGGTTAATACGAAAAAAATAAGATACTTTATATTAAGAGGTCCCTGGTGAGATTTTCTTCCAGAAAATACGAGAGATTCAATGAAACGTTCCAAGAAAAGATTTCTTTCTATATATATATATACAGTATATATTATATACACTTTTTAAGAGCTTAAGAAAAAAGCCTTCACGCAATTTTAACAATAAACAGTTGAACCAGAAAGTAAAATAAAAAAACTTCTCTTATCTTTAACATAACATTTATTTATTATAAAGTGTTGAGTTTAATTAAAATTCAACGCTTTTGCCAACTAGGAGCTCTTATTTTTAACTTTTGCTTAAATTTATTTTTAGAAAAACAAGAATGTTTTAGTTGATTTTTAATAAAGATCTTAAAAATGTAAGGTAATAAAAATATTTTTAATTAGACTACAATTAGACTTAGAAATATTAAAATGTAAAAAAAAAACATTTCTTGTTTATTAAATTTCTTAAATAAAACATCCCGTTGGCCGAGATTTTAGAGAGAGTCAATGTCAAACCTTCAAAGCCAAGGGATGTGGGTTCGACAGACGGATGAACTGATAATAAATTAATTGGATACCAATTGAAATGAATAATGCATGGATAATTTGTATCATAATAAATTTATATATGTATGTTTTAAAGTCTACATAGCCCAAGATGCCGAAAAGGCTAAAAAAAAATTCTATAAAAATATTAAAATAAATATTACAAAATTTAAATTTAATAGCTAATAATAAATAAATTCCTATTAAATTTTAATTACCTTTTACATTTAGAAGAAATGAATATATTATTCTTTAAGATCATTTCTGTGAGATCTTTTTTTTGGGTGATAGGGCCTATTAGATTCTTTTAAAAGGACTCAAAATATTGCCAATTTAATGAAAGTGGAAAGTTCTGGACCAGACTAAAAGCCGCTGGGGGTAGGTAAAGGAGGGGGGAGCAACCTTAAGCGATATATTGGTTGATTGATGAAACAAATTTCAAAATAATTTAGCTAGTCTACCAATATAAAATTTACACAAAATCTCTCATTAATATCTAGCACAATGAGAAGAACATTATACTGATAATGAAACAATAAAATTCAACTGAAACTGTCGGGATGTATTTAAGAATCCAAAAGTTTAATATTGCCTCCTGCCTTTCCCTACTACACAAAATTTTTAAGTCCTGGAAGGAAATCAAAAAGAACTTCAAAGGATTAAATATTTACTTTTTTCAGTAATATATCAGCATGACGTCATTTGAATTAATTAAAAGTTTTTTTTAAATATATCATATTAGTTATTAAATACATAAATAAACGTTTCATTTGCGGTATAACCAGAAAATATAATAGGTCAAACACTTAAAGGCTAAAATTCTATATTATGACGAACTGAAAAGACTCACTGGCATATAATTAAAGTGAATGCTCTCATTTGCGGAGGAAAAATGCGCTAAAATCAGTCCCAGCTTAATTGTGACCAGATTAATATAATAATTAGTTATTCGAAAAATAAAGCAAAACTTTCTCATTTCTAGTAACATTTGAATTTAATTTTTTTATTACCATGTAGTTGAGAGATTCATTATTTCTAAATCTACTATATATTATTAATTATATTATTTAAAACAATTATCACTTTTGAAAACCCAACTAAAATATCCAGAGAGGATTGAAATTAACAGGCGTGCTATAGGAACTTTATATGGATTTGTGATTTTTTATGAAACTATAAATTAATAAAGTTGAGACATGCAAACAAATCTAACAGGTGAATTGTTATATGTAATTTGATTGTAGTAACATTTCATCCCTCCCCGTGCCCGAGAGTTTAAAGTTATTGAGGTTGTCAATATTGATAACCTTAAAAGCCAAGCCTCCCAGCTCAATGAAAATTTATTTATATCTTTTGGGTACCGCTTGATATAAATAAATGTGCCAGGATTACATGTACTGTAAAGTTTAAAGTATATAAGGCCTCAGATGTCGAAAAAGACCAAAAAAAAAAACAACATATTTCATCTATTTTTCAAGCGAACCTATATATTTAATTTTATCTCTTGCTATATTATTTTAAATAAAATAAATATAAACATAAGCTAGGACCCCATTTTTTAAAACCATTACAACCATTTATTATTCTATATATATAAGTTTGAAGATAGCTGTTTTCTGTCTTAATTTATTTAAACTATAATAAATAATAGCCTTGAAAATAGGAGATAGGAGGCTGTATGATTTATGTGGTTGTTTTGGATGGATGGCAGCTAGAACTCCTATTATTAAATCGACTACTTTTTGATCGCGTCTTCCGACCTTCATCAGGTCTTTTTCTAGCTGCCATTCATAAAATAAAACACATAAATGGTAGCCAATTATTTAAAATAAATACTGAATTTAAATAAGTTTTATTTCTGAGGTCTGAATGAGAGCCCTGATCCTTTGATTTCTGCTCTAAGGGACAGAGGCGTGTAACAAATCTGAATGACCTGAAACCGAAAAGGACTATAAAAATAAATAAATCATAATTTTTATCTCTAATTAAAATA
This sequence comes from Anisolabis maritima, assembly GCA_010014785.2. Lineage (NCBI taxonomy): Eukaryota > Metazoa > Arthropoda > Insecta > Dermaptera > Anisolabididae > Anisolabis > Anisolabis maritima. The sequence continues at coordinate 10,238 of JAAAKE020142625.1, forward strand.
AAATAAATATCCAGGAATAAATTTATATATATAATATATATATAATTTATTTCATGTTTTACAGGTCACTAGTTGGCTCCCTTCCTAATCGGAAAAAAAAATTGATGTTGTATTGGAAGTTTATTTAAATGCAAAAAATGCAGATGTTGGAGTCGGTAATTTACTGATTAAATAAATTTCTACAACAACATCGAAGATGTTAAATTATATTGGTTACTAGTTATGGATGATAATGATTATCGTCTAAAATATAGTCCCGTAACTGATTTGTTTATAGCCTTCGATACAGAAGAAACAAAAAATATTTTTCTCATTCATAAATATGCCTGGATAACAAGTATCGTAAAACAATAAATAAAATGGTTTAAAGTATATGACCTCAGATGCCAAAAAGACCTAAAAAAATATAAAAATAAAAATATATTCATTCCAAATCAAACATTTAATTAGAAATAATAATATAAAATTGTTCATATCGCTTGTTGTAGAAGAAAAAAAAATTAAAAATGTCAATATTTTTGGCCGGTGCTTATTTTTAAGATTCTAAATATAAACTAAGAGTTCTTGTTTGGTATCACTTCCTGAAATGTCAAAATGTCTTTTTTTTTGTCTGGAGCTTTATTATTAATAATATTTTCTAAACTCTTACCTCAAGTTAATGTACTTGTATTATTATTTAATAATAAATCATTCTATTTATAGCCTCTGTATATCTCTAAGGTATATAGGAAAAGAAAGTTGACCAAAAATATTGATTGATGAAATTTTTTATCTCTGGAAATTATAGGTCTTTTAAAATGTCTAATTAAAAATTAAAAATACACAAGGATCACATCTTGTGAGTATGTGAATTAACAAATTAATAGAGTGGAAAATATAGAAACAGAACAATATTTATAAAATTATAAATTTTCATATATAAAATTCTCTTCTCTTACAACTAGTCTCTCAGTATTTTCATTAATAGTGGAAGTTTCTCTCTAGTACATTCATCCTCTTCATATCCAAAAGAAAAGTTATGTCATTCTTCCAAAATGTAGGATTTGCTCTCTTCATTTGGTCCACATGACGTTTCATTTTTATAATTTCTAGATCTTAACCTTTTAATAATTTTTCTTAATTGTCATTTTATGTTTTTTTGAATTGTATTTTTTGTACCAAACAAAATCCCCAATTTTAAATTTATTATTATATTTATTTTTATAGTATTTGCTAAATAATTTTTTTTAGATTTTGATATGTCTAATCGGATTCTAAGTTTAATCCATTAATAATCAGCTGGTGATAAATTTGAATCCCCAGTCAGGATAGGAAGTCGAAATAAGAAGTTCTTCTGCAAAATTGCCCTCTTCAAACTTGACAATGTTTTGTATAATAGTCCGAACCAATTGATCAGCTCTACCATTAGAAGGGGGAAGAAAAAGAGCTGAACGTAAATGTTAAATGCCATCCTCTTAGAAATCATGAGAATTCTGAAATTGTGAATGTAGTGTCATTATCGGAAACAATAGTTTCGGGAACTGCAAGTATAGAAATATTTTTCCTAAGTTCATGTATTGTTAATGAAGTTGAAATATTTTAAGAGTTTCAAAGGAATTTTTTACTTTTTTATTTTAAAATTTCTAAAGTAAAAACTATACATATCATATAAAAGAAATATAAAAGAACCTTATCAGAAATATATATATTTTTAATTAATAAAATTTTATCTATCTTAAGGTGAACTTCATATCTACAAAAATAGTTACTCTGGTATTTTAAAGCGTATAGTTAATTTTTTAAATCTTATTATATAAATTAGACATTAGATAATTTAAAAGAGGATTATATATAAGTCCTTTAATCTTAGGGTCGTTATCTAAAATTTAATGTAATTTTAATGGTATTAAATAATAAGTAGCAATTATCACTAAATCTTTTAGAAAATGTAGAATAAACCTATTAGAACCTTTGGTTTTATTAGATATCATTTTTTTTATGGTTATTTTTCTTGATTTTTTTATGAGTTGATACATTAAATATGAATTATGTTAATTTGAAAATTAAATAAGTAATTATAATATATATACATTGATCGAAAAAACTTTAATTTAAGGCATAAAAACTCTCAAATCCTAACAAAAAAAAAAGGTCTCAGGTTGGTTACCCCTGGGTCAAAGGGAACTAATGGCCCATCCATCGCCGATTTTTCGCTCTTAGTGAACAAAACCGGAAGCCTACTTGAAAGTGAAAGGCCCTTCACCTCTACTCTCCATCAGCAATTATAATAATAATGATTTATTTATTTAAAAGATTTACTTTAAAAAATAAGTGAAATTTTAAAGATTTAATAACAAATATTTTTGTAATCAAAAATCATGGATAAGTAATCTTTTAGCGAATTTTCTTTCCTTAAGAAAGAGAGAAATTGAAAAATGCACTTTCCGTCTACTTTGACGTTAGATTATTTTTTTTTTTTTTTTTTAATAATTATATTTAACTAATAAATTCTTCTAGAATTCTACAAACAATAATTTAATTATTAAATCAGCATTTTAATTTTTTTTTTCGTCTTTTCGGCACCTATGATCATTAGATATATTTATAATTTGTATGGATGAATATAGATGGATTCCGGCATTCACCCTTCTTCTACTTGGAATCATTTAGGTCAGGGATTGGGGAAAAATCCCAAGTTTAAAATTATTGAAGAATATAATTAGAGGGCTGTCGGACTGTCCTCAAAGTTGTATAGTGCCTTTCTTTTGTTTTTACTTTCTCTTACCTATATATGTAATATATAGTAAGTATTGCGTTCACAAAAAAAATCAATGCCGAGATTTCAACAGAAATATATGTTTTGAGGTCCCTGAAGCTAAAAAAATGTGTCTCGCAAAATGGTGTGTGTGTGTGTGTGTGTATCTCTCTCTCTCTCTCTCTCTCTCTGTGTGTGTGTGTGTGTGGGTGGATCTATGAACAAGATATCTCAAAAACAAGAGAGACTGAAATTTTATATTTAAGCTAGTTATCCTCGTCACTTGGTCCTCGAATAGGCCTACGGGTATTAGTACTTTACTGATATACTTTTTTTTTTTTTTTTCAATTTCCCTGGAACAATTTT
>JAAAKE020142636.1:0-13336 GCA_010014785.2 Anisolabis maritima
TTTTTTTTTTTTTTTTTTTTTTTTTTTTTTTTTTGTTGTGTGGGGGGGGGGGGGGGGCGGGGGAAAGGACGAATAAAACTAAAGGATTTTTCTATATGGTTTGAAATGTTCTTTATAATCATTATAAGTAATGTGTTCAAAACGTTTCGTGACTTCCCCACCCCCTCCCCCCGGGATTGAAACAACCACTTTGAAGAGCTCTGCACTAAAATATGTCTATACGAAATTTTCCTTCAATGTAAAAATAAAGAGTTCTTTTTTTATATCTAGCGGATAGAAAGAAAAAAATAAAAAAAAAAAAAAAGGGAAACAAATACAGATTAATAAGAGGATTATTTGATAACGATCATAAAACCCTTATAAAAAGATTAAATATAGTGGGGAGGAAAAGTTTTCTTACTCCGTGTCTCAACTTGATTGTTTTTGCGAATAATCTAAGATTTATTTTTCTAATAAAATTTGCTAAAGTTCTCAGATTGTTTTCTAGAATTACGAAATAGAAGAGAATGGCATTCCACTATTCTATCCCACAATGATTGTCTTGCATCTAAGAAACTCTTTAAAGCGCCACTACCCTAGGACCTTTTCTTGCAGTGATATTATATAGACTTAGGAGAACTACATCACTGTTTTAGAAATATTTTGTTTAATAGGAAAATAGGCATTAAAAAAAAAAAATGTGAATCCAAGGCCGTAGAAACGTTGGTGAATCAAGCCCATCTCCTTGCCCTGCCCTCTAGCTATTAATTTTATTAAAAATATTAATAATTAATAAAAACTTGTATGTTTATACTGTCATGTCTTCTTTGTAAAGTGAGATTTCTAATTTCTGAGCGCCTGGCGCAGGGGCAACCAATTCTACTCGTCGGTCGTGGATCCCCAAACTTTTTTGGCAAGTCGCCCGCCCCCTGCAAGTTAAATATATTTATGAGTAAATATGAAAAGCGAAACGTTGATACTTTATTTCTGTAAATCTCTCTATTCCAAATGAATAACCGGAAAGCTTGTTTTCTAAATAAGTTCAAAGAAACAAAATTATTTAATAAAATCCACAAATTTCAGATAAGAATACGAAATTAACATAATAGAATTTTTATTGCACATTAATAGCATTAGATATTAATAATTTTATGCATAAAAAGTTTCAAACTTTTCTTAGAGCTTTTTCTGCCCTTCATCACTCCTTTGTTTTTATAGAACGTCCCTTCGATTGAACTATCATCCCCTCACAATCGTTTCCTAGGCCAGGGGGGGGGAGGCTTTGTCTGCTTTGGGAACCTATGCTCTAGGATCAAATTTCTAATTTCTAATTATTTTTTTAATACTTATTCAAATTGAAAAAATTAAAATTTTTGTATTTGTAAAATAAAAAATTATAATAAAGGAAATAATTTGAAAACCGAAGTTTGTTTAGAAAAGAAAGAGAAAATAGTAATATTCTCTAGATAAGATGATTGAGTGACACTAATATGGTCTAAATTTAGTGCTTTATTCTCCAAAGATTTCTACGAATCTAAAATAATACGAAAAAATTTTTGTCTAGGTCCCTTCACTTCTTGTCCCCTTTTGCAAATTATTTAAAAAAAAAAAAAAAAAAAATGGCATGTGTAACTTACGTACTAAATCAGAAAGGCTGAAAGCTAAAGAAGGTAGAAGATGTTTACCTGAAAAAAAAAGAAAAAAAATAGATTAGTGATTGTGCTATAAATAGAACAAATTTTGCTTTTGCTTTTATGGATGAAAGTGCATGTAATAAGTATTCTTGTCAAGGTAATAATTATTTCTCGTGAAGTAGTGAAGGAAGAAATCGCCTATTCCTTCAATGATAATTATTTCTTGTTCTTTTCTGATTTGGTAATGTAAGTAACCCAAAAGTCCATCTCACTAATGGATTTTATTTTTCAATTTATTGCTCCAGAGCTCTTTTAGACCGGACCACGCATGCGCTGTTGTTATTTCTAAAGGAGCTCTGGGGCAATTAATCGAAAAATCCATTAGTGAGTTGGACAATTTTGTTCCCTATCTTACAAGTAAAAACGAACTAATTTATCTCCTCAGTGGTAATATTTATTTTCTTGTTAAAAAATATGAAAAAAAAATTGGTTTCCTTGAAAAAAGAACGTTTATTTTCCTTGTTAAATATCAAATGGCAAAGAGAAATTATTAAGTCATTCTTAATCTTCTTAATCAAATTTTAAGAAGTGACAAAAATTAAATACAACATTTATATGCAAAACAATAACACTAAAATAAAAATACATTAGTGACAAGAAGCAATATTTAATCATTTAATAAACAACCAACATAGACATAAAAATCTTCAGCTATACAATAAAAACGTCCATTTCTTCGCCTACGCATATAATATATAAACATATGATGACTATAATTCTACTACTACTTCTTCTACTTGGAAACCCTTTAGGATGAGGGCATTGGCCCTTTTGTTGTTTGGGAAGGGGAAATTCGGTCAAACTAACTAAAAATAAGTTAGTGAAGACTATACTAATAAATAATAAAAATTTAGCGAATTTATACGAATTTAAAATTAATGAACTTAATTATTATTTATCTACAGCGGTTATCAAATCTTTTCAACTTCCCTATCCTCGTGTGGTACTAAATTGTATCACTTTTATAAAAATTTGTAGTCACTAAACTAATATCACTCAACTTTTGCTTACCCTAGATAAGAGAAAGTTGTGTGATGTGCTATGTCACACCATATTCTTTTATTTTGCGAACTCCTAGACGGTGATTGAGAATCGATGATTTAGAAAGGCAAACGCAGACGTAGAGGTTTACGTGCAAAAGGTCAGTGTTCGCTTCCCGTCCTGAGCGACAAAAATTTAAATTATTTTGGCTACCAATTAATTTAAATAAATATGGACGGAGTCTAAAGACTTAAAAAAAAATGCAGGGAAAGAATAATTTAGAATTTAGAAAATCATAAAAGATACAGATTATTTTTTTAAATAATTAAACCCTTTAATTTTAGAACTATCTCTTTCACTCTAACTTTCTCTATATGTATACTGTACAGAGTGGTCCAAAAGTCAGTTTACCGAATTGCATTTAAAATAACAAACATCAAATTATTATTATTATTATAAAAATAAGAACAAACATTAGCAGCGGTAATTCCCAAAATGATGATGCAAGCTTTCTATTTGTCTTCAACAATTACTTCTTTGTTATTAATAATTAATATGTTTAAAATCATTCTCAATTAACAACTTTTTTTTAATAACACCTCGCTTTTATAATATCCCATACACGGGATTATGTATCACGACAAAAAAAAGTCAACAGTTGACATCTATGATTTTTGTCGTCGTCTTTATTATCTAAGAATTGAAAGGAGTAAAGAGAAAAACCGGGATATTGAAACCTTGTATTGGTAAAGTGGCTTTTGGCCACAGCCAAGGGAATCTTTTAACCCGGATCTTGCTGACTTCTGAATGCAATTTTCCTCTTTATTAGCATTGGTAATAAGTGTGAAATTAGAAGAAGGCCATAATGGAAAATAAATTAAAATTTTTAATTTCTCCTTTGACTGCCATTTCTTAAGAGCATTTTCACTCAGAATGATATTTTCAGAATTATTAAGATGAGGCCAATGCTCTTTTTGAATTACGAAATGGAAAAATTCGGTCAAATGGCCTATAAAATAAATAAGTTACAGTTTATTTTTTTAATTAACTTGAGACCATAAGTTTCGTGAAATTGATAGGGGTTCGAGGAAAGGTCCCTGTTAACATAAAGGGATCTTTCCGTATTATCTTTCAATTATTTCACCGTTAGTCAGTCTCTCTCTCCTCTTGCATGCATGCATATATTCTTCTCTCTCCCCTTGTCGATTTTTTTTTTATTTCGGGATTTTATTTATAGGCCCGGGTCTGTCTGTCTGTCTGTTTCCGTTTGACCTCGACTCACACCCTGATCCAGGAGTTGATCTCTTCTCTCGCTTTTGGCCAAGCATCTTGTGCACATCTGGCCTTTGCTACGCTATAATAATAAGCCGAGGAAAAAAAACGGTCTCTTGTCAATCTTAAGAGAGAAATTTAGAGGCTCCAGGTGGCGAGGCTAGCAAAAGTTAAGAGAAGGACTATTATAGAATTAAATCAATTATTTCAAGTTAACTCGTTAAAAAGGGTTATGTTCAAATAAATTTGGCAAATGGCTCGCTTTTCTTTTATAAAAAGTTGAGAGGATTTTTATGGTCAGAAATGATTTTAGAAAATCTCTTTGCAGACATATTAATAAACTAAAATATGCACTAATCAAAAAAATAAAAAAAAAAAAAAAAAAAAAAAAAGATTAATTAAACCAACTTACATCAATTTATTTAAAAAAATTTGGTTTTTGGCTTCTGACTGTTATCATCCGAAATATTTTGGAGAGTTAAAATGTGGGTGTTTTCCTTAATCAGAAATATCCAACACTATCATAATTTGGCTAATTGAGAAGTATACTTCGTGACAACGGGGAGGGGGAAGGCCCTTCTCCATTTGCAAGGAAATTTGTGCTTTCTTCTTGAACAACTGACCTTCTTAGGAAAGCAATCCTCATCGAATCACTGCGTTGATACAACTCGCTTATCGTTCTCGTCTCTTTGATGTCACCAGATTCTATCCGACCTATTCCTAGAGATAATATTTTTTCAATTCAAATAATTAATCCTCTGATATTTGGAGGGGCCTCCCCTCTACTCGATACGATTTTCGGATAAAGAATATACACATAGTCACTGTATTATTGGGCTCAAAAGGTCCAAAACGCAAAGAACGATCAAAATCTCGAGATCGAACTGTTAGAAGGTTATATACTTTCTCTATAAAGAAACTAACAATAACATATTAGTGCTATATTTTCAAGAAAGGAGCGATAATGCATTTATCTCTTTATTTACCTCTTTGAGAATGGAAATAGGAAGAGAAAAGGGAGGTTCTAAAAAAAGCGAAACTTTTCACAATTAATAATTTTTTATTGTAATGAAAAGAGAGAATCCCGCAACATCTTGCTATGATTAAATTAAGACCGCATGTTTAATAAAGAAAGCATCCATTTCCCTTTTCAAGTCTATTTATGTTCCATTTTTTCATTTATTTATTTTTAATTCGGGGTATGCAGACTAGAAATAAACTCGAGTTTAAATGGGTGTGTTGTGTTGTGTCGTTGGACAATTTCGATTGGCATGGGAGAGACGAAAATAGAAAATAGTCAAGGCGACGGGTCGCTCTCAGTCTCAGGGTCGTTGTTCGACCCCCCGTCGAGTGATCTAATCAAAAAAAATAAGTCGCATGTGTCGAACTCACTTGCTGATAAGGGGGACGTGATTTTCGTTATTCAAAAATAATTCCTGGAAAATTTCACGGTATATGCGGAAATTCGAAGAAAATAAATTATTTAAATGAAATTTGATGATGTAGTTCTCCTAATGATGTATTTTGGAAAAGTCTCCTTAGGTAGGAAATATTCTCACCCTCAGTAACTCTTAGAGTAGGGCAAATCGGCCTCCAAATTTAAATCCAAATCGAAAAAAATAAACCCTGGATTAAAAAAGAGCGCAGTCCTACTAACTTTAGAATTGGAAATAATCATTAGCCATAATGGAAATATTATAAATTTTTTTTCTTTCTTTCTTTAAGTCTTAAAAGGTAAAGAATTATAAAAGCAATTCTTTTTTAATATTAATAAACTGTCCCTTGGGGGAGAGGTAGTCGTCTCGATTCCCGTCGTGAGTGACAAAAATTTACTTAAATTTTATTAGCTATCAAATAATTCAAATTAATCCAAGTCTATAGGAACCCAGATGCCGAAAAAGATTTACAAAAAAAACATATTAATAAATAAATAATAATATTTATAAAATTTCCATATACATGGAAGAGGGATAAATTCATACATTATTAATATATAAAAAAAAAAGATTTTAGTCAAATGTGAGGACAGTTTGTCTTCGTTGCGATTGTATTCCACAATCATTTTAAAGAACGGACGATTACAAATAGAAGAGGGATGCAAACTTAAAGATGTACACCGGGACCCTAAAGCAACTTTGGCTGACCCCACTCTATAGTCAAGAAGTTAGAGGAATTGATAGGGTTAAAATTGCTAACCTTAAAAGTCAGATCAATTGGATATAAATAAATATATATATCGGCGGGCCTAGTCGGAAAGAAGAGCAACTGCCACCAAGATCATTGTCAATAAACAAGGCTAAGCAGTGCTGGATCTCGGATTCAGAAAATATATATATAAATATATAAATTAATAAATATGAGGAGGTCAAATAAATGGCTAAGTTTTTGGCTGAAGGGAATTTGTTTGCTCCTTCATCAGCGGGAAGGGGAGTTGTAAATAACCTCGGATATGTTATTATTAGTTTAAGCTAGTAGCTCCAACAGCGAAGGTTATTTGTTAAAATTAATTGTTCTTCATGTTATAACCTCCGAAATAATTAGAAGCAAATAAATTCACATCTGCCCAAAAAATTAGCCTCTTATTTGAGACTCATCATTAATATTTGGTATTCCACATCCCCTAACTTATTAATTAAATCTATCAGGATAATTTGTGTCGTATAATTAAAAATTATTTATACTCTCAGATGCCGAAGACTTAAAAAAAATTTATTTAATGAAGCATTCTCTTTTACTTTCCCACACTATTATATATGAGGGTGGGCTGAAAAGTTTCCGACCTAACAAACATTCAAGACATTTTTTCTTCAAATTTATTGTTATTTTTCTTGTAAGTGTAGATACTCCTCCCAGCGATGCTCCCATCTCTTTAATCCGTCCAAATAGTATTCGGCGTCTTTCTCTGCAAAATAAATGTTTACGAATGGGTCGGAAACTTTTCAGATTCATCCTTGTATATATAGCCATCTATACAAATTTTTTAAATGAAATATGAGTTATCTTAAGTCAAAATGCCCTCAACAGTCGAAATTGGTTAAAAATTGAAATAATTGAAGAGATTTTAGAATTTCGAGTTGAATGGAGGAATTAAAAATTATGGCTAAACATGGGGCCATAAAGCGGGTGTTCGGTTAGAGAACAGTCAGAACAATAGCGGACATCGAACACGTCACAGAGCAAATAGGAGAACAAACAACTTTATACGTACGATTTGCTCACATAAAATCCCACACAAATTTAGAAGATCGCTCAACGAACATCGTCTTTGAACGGATGTAAGTTAGGGGTTCCCAAAGTGCGCGACACGGCGCCGAGAAAATTTTAATAATTTTTTAATAAAAATTCATTATTTTTAATTTTAAGGAAAAATGAAAGTTTGCCTAAAAATTTTAATGAATTTTAAATTAATAGTATAATAAGATTTATACTCAAATTTTTGTTAACATCAAGATTCTGCCGTAATCCTAAAAAGTTTGGGAAAAACCTGTGGCACTGATTATGAAACCGAGAGTGCCTGAGCCAGATCCCCTAAATTGGATGTAGAAAAGTGCAAGAGAAAATTTTATAATTTACTATATATGAAAATCTATATATCATATCAAGTATGAAGCATAATGTATTTACAAGCAATTGAAAGCCGGCGGGCCTGGCCGAAGAGAAGAGGAACAGCCACCGAGATCGTTCTAGCTAAGCAAGGCCAAGCACTGCTGAACCTCGGGATAGGGACAAGAGTGTAGAACGTCAGCCAGTAGCCATCGATACGACATTTTTCCTCAGTAATATAGAGTATATGTAAAAGTCAAAATGGTCTCAGTAGCCGAAATTGACTAAAAATGCAAAAATAAAAAAAAAAAAAAAAAAAAAGCAATTGAAAACAAATGAGAGAGAAAGAGAAAAAAGGATCAAATTTCCATTAACCATTACATGAAAAAAAAATTTTAATTTGATCAGTGGTGAATGGCTCTAGTATTTTAATCATAAGGTCAAATGTAAGACGACCGAAGAGTGAGAGAGAGATGGGGCTGATGATATCATCCGCGAGTAACAGCAGAAGCCTTGTTGGCAAGTGGTCACTGGCCCTCCCTATTCGGGGGCAAAGTGTGTCACCCTGCTGCAGTGCATTCAGGAGGCTTTGGTCCAGAGCCAGAGAATGGCACGGATGTTGCGAGGGAGTCAACAACTCCAAGGCTAAAACTAAACTTAGGGGAGGCCAAAAAGAAGAACGAATAGTCTTCCGTACACTCTTAATATCAAAATAAAGACGGCAAGGTCTCGAACAAAATAGAATCATTTGAGTCATAGAGAATTTTCTTATATGCTGTCACACAAGATTTGTTTGAGCTGGTTCAGAATTTTATTTAGTTTTATTTTTGGAGATTTTTCGTTTTTATGTATTAATCAATTATCCAAGTCATAGAAATAAATCTAAAAAAATAAAAAAAAATTGGAAATTAAATCTCACATAGGAATTAGAAAATATTTATATTTTGTTTCCATAACATCGGATCTTTCTATCTTTTCTATGGGTTGTTTAAAATCCAAAATTGAAGCCCCCACACTATGTTGAGTTAGAAAATGAATAATACATCTTAAAGATCAGTCTATTTATTATATGTCCAGCCAATTTAATCAAAATCGTTAGAGTAACTTAAGAGAAAATCGAAGAAAAAAAAACTAAAAAGAATGCATCAGCAAAAGTGGGCCCCAAACAATATTGGAGGGATAAAGTTAATATATTTCAAAGATTATGAGAGAAATAAATGATTTATGAATTTTAATCAAAATCGTTAGAGCTAATTTGGAGAAAATAAAAAAAAAACTAAAAAAGTAGTACATTAAAAAGCTTCGATCGTAGTGAATGCGATGAGGTTAAATATAAAGTGAGAACGTGGATTTCCGTTGAAATCTTGACTGATTTTTTTCGATTGCAATACTTTCTCACTTCATATTGCCCAAAAGTCAGTTTACTAGTTTAGCATAATTTTACAATGTTTCAATATCCTGGTTTTCTATTATTTGCTATTTAAAATTCTTAAAAAACAAAGATATATATAGATCCAGACAATGTCAATAGTTGACTTTTCAAATTGTAAACGTTGCATGTTTTGGTTGAAACGATCGTGGATCACTCAACTATGTGGGCTTATTTCTGACTCCTCCTTGGGAAGGAAGTGAGAGCAAAATAAGCTAAGTCCAAGTAAAATAAGATTCCTCTACGGATTCGTTTCAACAAAATCGAGTTTATCGCAAAACCTTTTATTAATGTGAGAGGGAAGCTAAGCGAAAGAAGAATAATGCTTAGATTTTTTTTTTTATTTTATAAAAATTAATTTGCATTAAGATAAAATATAAATATTTCACGTATCAATAAAATTAGCTTTTAAACTCTTATGATAAAAGGAATGAGAATCTCAAACTCCAGCGCGGGTCACGACTATTTGATCGATTAAATTCAATAAAATCCTCTACGAGATTTTTTTCTTTTTTTTTTGTTGATGTTTTTGTGGAAGCATATTTAATCGAAAAGTTTGTTGTTGTCGGGCTCCCTGTCTTGAGTCTTTTCGGTTGCGCCTGACAAGGTCTGGTCACGAAAATCCTATGATGTTGGGGGCCCTCTTCTTGTCTTGATTTGTTTCAGACGATTAAAAAAAAAAAAAATTTTGCATTTGCATAAGAGATTTTGATTCATTTTAAGGGAGCAGTCACGAAGTTGAGGCGGAATTAGCCTAAAAGTCTTCAAGAAAAGTTATTCGATAAAATATAATTAGCCGTTCTCAAAGTGGAAAATCTGGGAAAATTTTCGATTCGTGATCAACGAAAATTGGAAAAAATAAAAATAAAGAAAGAAGAGCCTTAGAATCTTTTCTTTCTAAGAGGTGACTCCGCCATCCACATGATTGTCCATTAAAATGTCAATATTTATTGTGAATAAGAGAAATGGACCAAAAGTGACCGTTGGATTTTTTAGCTTTTTATTATTTTTTTTTTTATATATTTTTCGTCATCAGAGTTTTATTTTTTTAAATTAATTGGGAGACAATATAATTTGAATACATTTTATCGCACGGGAAGAGAAATATTGACCCTTAGTGCAAGAAGCAAGAGTTTTACCTCTGCTCTAAGGTTGAGACTCTACAATTATTTATTTGACACTTAGAATGGAAATTTGTTTGGGGAAAAAAAACCCATCTCCGATATAGGAATCGTTCTCAGGATCTTTATTGCCCTTACTGATTAAAAAGCAATCAGACGAAGGTCCTGGGTTCGATCCTCGGGCTCGGAGAAATTCTTTAATATCGCTAATTATATAATATAATTTAGAATATGTCTGAGAGATCTCTCTCAATATGAAAGACAAAAATTCCTTCATTAAATGGACTCGGAAACTACCTGACGGATTTTCCCGTTGGTGGTCTAAAAATACAAAAAATGGAAATGGTTTATCATTTTTAATTTTAATTCTCTTTTAAAATAATGCTTTACAGAGATCTTTAAAAAAGAAGTGAAAGGGCCGAATTTAGACTTCTCCATTTTATTTATAATCTCAACTTGATTATTTTATGGTGGATAATGGAGTATTAACGAGCGCTGTTTTTTTTATCCACCATCAACATCATTTATGCCCTTCATCAGTGCAGTTAATACTTTTGGTGGTAGATTTCGTCTATATATAAAATTTAGCTTGCCATCTAAATATCAAAGATGTTTTTCGCATGCGATTAGCCAAGGTATTATAGGAAGTAATAATCCATTGTAACGAAAATAAAAATCTTTGAATCGAAAATTTATTTTTCATTTCCTCTTCTTACTTATGTAAAGTCAGTAAATTTCCTTCTTTTTTGTGTTTCTCTCTCCCCCTAAAACAATCACTTCCATTTCCTGGTTTTAGAAAGAGAGAGAGAATTTTGTTATGGATCAGTGATTTATTAAATTCCAACGCCCATTAATTATTAAAGAATTATCTTAAATTAGGATGATATTTGCATTGAAGTAGAGTCGAGTCAGTCATCAGGATTGTTCGTTCATCTTTCATCAAAAAAAAAAAAAAAAAAAAGAAGAAAACGAAAAGAAGAACAAACGGTAATGTTGACTTGGATGGAGAACTGGGGAGGGAGGGAGGCTTCCAGTTTTGCAGCACGAGATATAGGAGAGAGAGAAAAAAAATAAAATAAGTGCGTAGGAGGCGTCTGCAATGAAGAGAGAGAGAACAAGGACTACGCCCTTGGAGGCACGCGCCAGAAAACCCGTTCCATCAACCAGTGATCTATTTCTTTTATCTTGAGATGGAAATCTTCACAAAGACAATGAATATGTAATCGATTTCAGAACACGAAATGGTGAAAAATCCAAGGGCAAAAGAGAGATTGTTATATAAATAAATACAAATTATTGTATAAATTGCGGCGCAAAATGGAAGGAAAATTTTCTGAAAAACATTGGAATTCATAGATATCTAAATAATAATTTTATTTCCATAGCCTGTATAGAAAAGTTATGTGGAGTATTGTCTGATGGAAGGGAGTCCAGTCAAATGACCTACGTTTTCGATTCATTGCTCCAGAGAGGACTTTTTGTTGCGCATTTGTTCATTTCTAAACATCATTTTATCATTTTTTATTGTTAAATAACAATTCGACACAAAAACAGCCTCGAGGGGGGGGGGGGGACGAAATTTCCCATATCAGGCTATGGAACCTAAATCAATTCGTTATCGGACTTGCAACTCAAATTATTTTTAATGAATTTAGAAATTTAAACTTAAGATATAAAACATGAAAATTAGCACAAAGAACAAATAAATACACCAAGTTTGTCTCTTTTTATTTTCCCCTTAGAAGTCGAATAAATATCAGTCCCCGAGATGAAGCCCTGGGCAAAATTGAAATGGGGCCTTATTGGGCGGAAATAGTTTCGTTTTCATTTGATAGATTAATTTTCCGAGTTAAAAGACCTCAAAGATAGAAAAAATACCTTTAATCCTATCTATCAAATTTTGTTTGTCTTCAGATTTCGGCTGTGCCTTGTCGAAAAAAATAAGTAGGGTGAAAAAATCTAATCGAAATAGGCAATTCCTCGCTTAAATGAGCGCGTCAGCTAATTTGAAAATCGGAGTGGTCATTTGTGTTTGTTTCCCGGGTCTAAGGTTCGGCCCCTCCCCACCATTTCCTGTTTCATCTCCGGAAATGCAACAGCCCGTAGATAGATAGGCTGCGACCGCCTCTCTATTATCCTAGAACAACAACCACAAAACTAATTCATTCATGAAATGATTGATTTACTTATGTTGTCGCTCCACATGTTCATTTGATCGGATCCTAATAGGCGATCATCTTAACTGTTTGTGGGTGGTTCAGTGCAGGAAGAAAGACAAGAAAAATAAATAAGGGGCTCCGCCCTTAGAGGCACGCGCCAGAAAACAACGGGTTCTTCCACAATGTCAAGATGAGTACTTGCAGATGGCTATCCGTTCAGCGTAGGAGGAATTTCTTATCCTCCCCCTCCCCCCCCTCTCTCTCTCTCTCTTTGAGGAAGGTCACAACAATATCAAAAGTTCACTTCTGCGTGTTCAACAACTCGGCTTTGACTTTTATCAGATTTTTATTAAAAAATGAACTGGCTGTCCGTTTAATAAACTACTCTAATGAATTACAAGACATCATTTACAGAGCCAATAATATTTATTTTCTACTAAAAATTATTTTAAGCTGGACTTGATTCAGTAAAACGGTAACTCGATTATCAGGACGCATGGAGCATATGTTTCATATACCTCTGGCCCTTGGAGGAGTGGTAGAGGTCTCGCCTCATGTACCAAAGGTCAGTGGTTTCACGTCTCGAGTGACAAAATTTATATTATATTATTAATAGCTCCCAATTAATTTAAATAAATAAGTAGTAAATAAGGAATCTAAATGGTCTCAGATGTGGAAAAAATCCTATCCTATGTTTCGTATTTTTTTTTTTTTTTTTTGTATTTGATTATCTGGACGATTCTTATTCCCAATTAATCCGGATAATCGAGTTTCTACTGTAATCAATAGCAATTTGACTTTTTATATATATATATATAAAAGAATCTTTAAATGTTTTTCGTGATCGTTCATCTTCAGATTGTTGACGGAAGTTTATAGAAAAAAAAGAGTATGATCGTTTCAACATTTATGCTCATTATTAAACTCAAAATAAGATCAATATCCAGAAGATTATAAATTTTTTGAGAATTCGTTAAAGAACAATAAAAAAGACCACAAGTCAAAAACTTTGCTATTCTCCCTCTCTTTTTCCCTTTTTTAGCAGCCCAAAAACCCCACCCCCCCCACCACCGAAAAAAAAAAAAAAAAACCAAAACACAAAAAAAAACAAAACCAACCCCAAACACTTATAAAAACAAAAAAAAAGAAATAATAAAA
>JAAAKE020142647.1:0-13336 GCA_010014785.2 Anisolabis maritima
TTTTATATATATATATATATATGTTATATATATATATATATATATATATAACAATGTTATATTCGAAAAATTTTTTGTCAATTTTTTGTGTTTATAGAAAATACCAGAGTGAAAACAACCGAACTCGCTATTAAAAAACATTGTCCGCTCCTACTTCCTCTGAACAGCCCTCACCCCATCGCCAGATCAGAGGTTAGAATGTCTGGAATGAATAGTACAAACTGTCAATCTCACGCACTCATTTGGCATCTTGTATAGCTTAAACTATTCATTTTTTAAATTTGTTCCCTAAAAATTATTTATACATAGTCCACGATAACCAAGTATAGCAGATTATTCGTACACAAAACACCTTGTTGTTCGAGTTTGTATGTATCTAAATATATTAGAGATCTTTTTCTCTTCATTGAAATTTTTTTAAAGAAATTCAGTAAAATATTTTTGAAAAATACAAATTAGAATGAAAAAAATTCTAGCCAATTTAGAAATAAGCATTTTTTTTTCAAAAAAGCTTTTATATTCAAAATTTGGCTTTTTATGATATATATGGAATGGAACTTAAAGGTAAAAAAAATATATTATTTATAATATTTTATTTATTTTTCTTTAATATCACATTCAAATATATATATATATATATGTATTTATATATATATATATATATATAATTAGTTTTATTACAATTTTTTCTTAAAAAAAAATTACCAAAATTGGTTTTTCAATTGAAAAAAGAGAAAGAATTTTTTGTTCTTTTTGATACATTAAGAACATCACGTTGGGATTAAATGAAAGACAAATGGTTTTAATAATATATATATATTTTGTTTTCTTGATGACGTTTTAATATAAATAAAAAAATGAATGAAATGTATTTATTTATTCCTTAAATGGAGCGAGTCTGATTATTTTGATATATAATGAATGAATTATTTGCGTACACTAATAAATAAAATTATCTAAATATATATACATTTTCATTCATTTTTTCTTTAATATAGATATATATTTATATTTACGGCAGTATTAATTTTATTTTAATTATAATACCACAAATAATTCTATATCTTTCTCTTGTTTTATTTTCACTCTTCTTTTATGAGTACATAATAATAATATATATATAATATATAATAAAAATGTAGATTTATTAAAAAGTTTTCTTTATGTTTGATACCGCATCACAGCACGAAGAGCGTAAAGGAGTTCCGCTTGCATACGAGCTTCCATTACCATTAAATTTACATGAATCTAGAAAAAATTAGATTAAAAACATTTTATTAATATTGTGAATTTATATATAATTCTTATTTTATAGTTTTTAATTATTTGCTAGATAATTCAATAATTTTTTATTATAGAAAGGCCCATTTTTGTTGTTGTAAAGAAAAATTTAACCGAATAAAAAAAAAAACGATGGATATTTGTTAATTAAGAGAAAAGATGGCTAGAAATAGGTGGAAACTAAAGAAAAAATAGATATATTTTCATTGATCATTTTTCGGGATTTGGAGATGCCATGACAGGCAGATATCCAGCTATACTTTTTAATATACTGATTAAAAAAATATTAATCACTACAATAAGTACTGTTATTAAAGCGAATGGTGCTGCTAAGACTTGAAACTATTTATTATTTATATATTTTTATTAATATTATATAAAAGGCGCCCACAATGTATGGGCTTTTGACAACCTTAATGAATGTAATTATTTTTTTCTTCAATATTTACTGTTCATTCCAATCCATTAAAACAAATTTTAAAATTTTTTCTTTGATATATACTCTCAAATGATGCTACATTAACAATATTTACAATAAATTTTTTTTAATTTCCCTTTCCATTATCGCTGTCGAAAAGTGATCATTAAAAGCTTAAATAAAAAGGCAGCGCATTCATATCCTTGTGTAAATTTTTTCTTTTAACATCAATATATTACTATCAATAATGAATTCTAAATTTTCCCTTATTTGTGCGAAGTTATTTTTAAATGAATTTATAATTACCTTCTCACTATGTTCAAATTCTCGCATCACTCGCTCGTAGTCTTTGGGCTTGACTAGCTCTGGATAGCAGCAGACCATTTTAATGAAGGTTTTTACTGAACGTTCTAATAATTGATTAACTTCCCCGTAGTCATAATCATCATGCCTAATAAAAAAATACATCTTATAAATAAAAATATTTTAGTCTAGTGGGAGAAAAAGCTTGCAGCGAGCCCTAAATAAAATTTAAATTAGGGCCTTGTTTATATGTAGCGAAAGTTATAGTCCAATAATAGAAAAATATTTATTCGAGGAATAAAAATTAATCGATTAAAAACAAAAATTTATTGAGGTTTTTTGTCTTTCATAAAATTTGTATTTTTTTTTGAGTAGAGTAAAGGTTTTATATTTGAGTCTAATTTTGAATTTTCATCGTAATCAAATTTCCGAAATTGATATATTTCTTTATACGGCATAATTCAAAAACGAAATATTGCAGAAATTATTTAATGACATTTATATTTATCAAATTTTAATGATAAAAGCAATTATTTTTTACTTACCTAATGCCAAACATGCATTGGATGTAATTCCATATGGCTCGGCGAAAACGCGATGTATCTACTTGTTTACGTCCTCCCATCATGAAATATGTGAGATTATATGCAGTTTTAAACTTTTCATCTAGAAGAGTGCCAACATCGTTGTAGAGCCTATTTACTAACGAATATCCATGATCATCCCAAGAGTAATCCTGAAAATTTATGAAGAACATTGTGATTAATATCAACTATTATTATGAGAATTATTAATGTTTTATATTAATAAATAAATTACGTTTTCCATTTAACTCTAGTTTATTTATATTAAATACTGTATTTAATATAAAAAACAGTTCAACCAAAAATCTAATTTATTTATCAATGATAATATCGAAAATGCTTTATATTTTATATATTTTTGCTTACCTGCACCCTAAAGGTTGGAATTTCTCCTCGTTTTGCAAAATCTTGATAAATAAAATAGGGATCTTCAATGAAATTTCTCATAGAATCGTTTAATTGTGTGGGTGGTGAATTAATGAATCCTGGTGATAATTCTAAACATTGATTTTCTACATGTTCGAAACGTTTGGTTTTCTCTTCCTGTGAGAATTCCTGTTCGCGTTCTGATAATAGCCTCATCCTTTGCATGAGTTCTTCAACTGGCATGCCGGGTGTTGTTGTAATTGATGAAGGCTGTGATAGTTTCAGGGAGCGTTCTGGTTTCTGGATTTTTTGCGGTGATGTTTGTTGTTGTTGAATATATGAATCTAAATCTACTTCGAGACATTCATCATCAATCTCTTCGTTAATACCACAGCCAAAGATAAACGATGATAATGCATGAAAATGAGCGAGAAGAACGATTGCGTGTACTAATTCTGCAAGCGACCAGCTATCTGCACCTTTGGTTAAACGCTAAAATGAAATCATAAAGATTAAAATCAAATTCAATTATGATTAAATTATTTTCTTTCATTTTTCTTTCATACCTGAATATGTGTAACATTTAATAACCAGGGTCGATGTGCAAGTATTTTATTAATTTCATTCAAATCTCTAAGTTTTTTCGGTATGTGCTGCAATCCTTGAAGCCAAGTGGGATCTCCGCATTGCAGAAGGAACTCTTGTTTTTGATGATTGATTAAATAACTACATTGATGACGCCCTGCGGCCTAAAAATAAAAAAAATGAATTAACTTTAATTAAGGGACAATAAAACTTCAAAGCTGGGATACACACACTTAATATAATATTATTTCATTTATTAATAATAAATTGTTAAAAATATATAATTTCTATATTTCAAAATCTAATTTTAATGTTTTTATAGAGAATTATTACAGACAAAAAATGAAAACAATTTTAATTATGGCAATTTTTTTTAAAGACTTCGGCATCTGAGACCATTCAGACTTTAAACGATATACGATATATATTAATTACGATACATATAATCCAGACAAATTTTTTGTAACAATTAAAATTATATAGATAAGTGTTATCCTTTCATATTTATTTGTATTCAATGAGTATTTTTTATTCACTATGAACTGTATTTAAAATAAAATTTAACTTCTTTATATGTTAAAATATGACATTATTAATAAAATTAAACGAAGATTTGTTTTATTTATTGAATGTTCAAAAATCTAATATTGATTTTACTTACCATAATGGCAATATAATGTCGATAATGATAAGGTAAGGGACCATCGCCTTTTAAAATGAAATTATGTGTACGACAATAAACATCCAAATAGTCTTTGTGATACGTTAATAATTGGGCCACACTGTCCAGACGATAATTCTGAAGAAATGTGTCCACGAATAATAATTTAGTCTGAAACAAAGAGATAAAAATATATTAAAAATATATAAAACAATAGATAGCTTATAAAATTTGACAAAGGACTTTATATACAAGAAGTGAGTCATTCGAAAAATAGATAAAAAACCACACCTATAATATAATAAATAAAGAAAAAAAAAAAAAAAAAAAAAAAAAGATAAAATTTATAAATACGAACAATTTATTATTATTTTTGCATAATAATTAACTTAAAAATAAATGAATAAAAAAATTTTATTCAAAAGTATTTTATAGATTTAACTTTAGGATACAGCCTAGTAGATTATATAATCTATTTTTTTCAATTTATTATCAAAGAATATTTTGTATTTAAATAAATTGTAAATATCTTATATCATTCTATTAATTAAGATAGATTTTATATTAATGAAAAAAAAGACTATTTTTATCAAAATTTAATCACTAATAATATCTGTCAATATGTACGCCTTTAATCCAGTAACAAAAAAAATTTGAAATAATTAAAATTATTATAAATAAATATAGGAAATAATATAAATTCCATAAATAAATAAATATAAATAATGTTGCCGTAGAATATATAAAAATAGAAATAAAGAAGCAATGAATTCTAGGATAAATAATCCCCAGGAAGGAAAGAACACCTTAGAAGTGGGACTCTACAAAATCATTTGACATAAGAATGTGAAAATCCAGTTCGCCAAAATTGAATTGAGAAAAAAGAGGGACAAATTTTTTAAATATTAATTTTTACAACAATTTTCAACCCCCCTTTCCCCAAAAAAGAGATGGTCTTTTATTACACAACTCATTGTCGTTAAGTTCAATAAAAACTAAATTATATCTCAAGTTCTATCATAAAGAAAAAATTCAGAGTTCTCTGTCTTGAAAAATGGATTAGCAAAAGAGGAAGACTAAATATATAAACAAATAAGAGTTAAATTTTCTTAGTGGCTTTTTTTTAAACCAGCTTCAATCCACGTGTAAATCACGTGATTTTTGTCTGATTTATTCAAGAAAGAAGAATGAGATAAGCCAAGTGAATCAGTCTGTTCAAATGTCTGTGACAAGATAAAAAAATAAATGAGAACAAATAGATTTATTGATTCGATTTTAGAGTGACTAGTTACAAATTCAATTTTTTTTGCCATGTGTTAAATTAACAAAGTTAGATAATTATTTAGGGAGGGGCCAATATTCTGAATTGCATCCCTAGTTATACTTTTAAATAACATGATTCTTATTCGCAAATGATTTTTTAAAAATCTGTTTATACAAATGAAGTTAATTAAAAATTTTCATGATGAAATTTAATAAGTGTAAAAAATGAATAAGTGAAAAAAATAAACATAGTAAATTATTTTATTAATTACCACCTATTTTGAATGCAATGTGTTTGTATTTATCTTTTCAATATTTTAATATTCTTTCAAGGTGATCCACTCATTTATATACTAGGAGTGTATTTGTGTTTGTGTCTGTGTATTAGTGAGTAATAATTTGTTAAAAGAGAAGTCAGACAAACAGGGGCCAAAAGAGTGAGAGAGAACGCTTATCCTACACTTCTCTCCAATTGCATCATCCCAGAAAAAAAAAAATATGAAGACGCCTACTTTAGATGATAAAGAAATCTGAACGGGGAGGGGAAAACTAAAAGGCCTTGGGAATCTATTTTTCTTCTTTTTATCAATCGTTCATGTCCTTCAAAAATTATAATATATGTCAAAATGTTGTACATGATGTAAAAAAAATTATTTGATGAAAACAATTAGTTTATTTTAGTTAGATACATAAGCCTAACTATTAAATAGAATAGGGAGCTAGAAAGAGGTCATGCTCCCCCCTCCAATAATTAAATAGAGCCAATTTATGTTTAATTATTTTGTAAGATAAAGAAGAAAGGAAAGATCTACTAGAACAAGGAAATGAAACAGCAATCAAATTTTATAGTTTAAATATTTTTGTTTCTCTTTCGGCATCCGATGTCATATAAACACAAACGATAAATATTATATAATTTTTAACAGTTATACGTTCATATTTATTAATTAATATTTTTTTTACAATTTTCTGAACATAGGCGAAACTTGTTCTGTAAGAGTTGGTCATTCGGTAATTAAGTTAGCCACCTCTGTCTTTCAATAAACAATGTCTGGCGCCTTTTTTATAGGCTGCAAATTTTACCTTTTTTAACGGATGTTTTCTCTGGCTCCGTCTTCCTTAGCCCTTTTATATATTCTGTAGAAATTTTTCCCTTACTCCCAATTTTTCTTTCTCATTTTTTTGGAAACTTATAGTTAGAACACTAGCTAAATTACCGGTTCCTTGTTAGCTACGCCACTACTCTTATTTAAAAAGGTCTTGTCAATATTCAGTCTGGTTTATATTTTTAACCGTTTAATTGACACAGTCTATGGAAGGCTTCATTGCAATCCCTGCACCATTTATTTCCCAGAAAAATTTTTTTTTCTTTTTTTTATTTATTTAAACAAATTTTTCCATTTTTTTTTTTCTATAATGACCAGCGATATGGGATAAAATGGAATGAAAAAATGATAAATTGATCGGGATATGATGTTTAAACGGGAACAGCCCCGATCAAAAATGTGAAGTAATCCTACTAAAAAAAAATTTATAAAATAAATATGTAATCTATCAGTCCATCAATATTTAATAAGTCGACCAACATGTAAATAATTAATTATTCAAAAATGATACAAATAAGCCTAAACTACAATGGTTTTTTTTCTATCTCTCTTTCTCTATAGAGAGCATCTTTTTTTTTTGTTTTGGTTTCGGAATCGCCTGTGGCCATTTGATTGTAGGTCAGAGCAAGAGGTCATTGGCTCGAATCCACAAGAGGGAAAGAGAGGGAACGAGAGCCTAGCATTTCCAAAGGAAATATTATGTTAATATTGGGGAAAAAAGAAATATCAACTGGTGGAGTTTTTCTTATTTTTTTTACGATAATGATGATGATAAAAATTACATAGACGAGAAGAAGAAATTATGATTAAGTGAAATAAAAGAGTAATAACAGAGAAAGAGAAAATATTGACCTCAATAATTATTGAAAAAATAAACTGATGTGCCCAACAAATAAGCAACTGACTCATATTAAATAATAAAATACTAAATTCTTAGTATTTTCTTACATTACTCTATTCCAAAAAACTAAGAAATTTATTTTAAAAAGTTATAAAGAATAGTAATCCTTATATTTCAATTTTTTTTCTTCAAAATTTAATAATTAATAATATATTCAAGAAAAATTAGAAAATTAGCACTTCCGGTTTTATGATATCGGTCAAAAGTTGATGTAATTAAGATAATAAAGTACCTTTATTTTATATTAATTAGTCAAGTGAAAGGTTTATAGAATATCTCGGACAAACACACCAAATATTTAAATTAGAACAATATATGAGTCATCAGATAAAAAAAAAATTAATATAGCTATATTTATTATTATTGTTCCTATTAAATTGATCATTTTTAATAATTTTGATGGCTGTCTCTCTCTCATTCTCCATTCAATTAATTTTGATAAAAAAGCCTTAAAAACAAACAGGAAACAACAAGTTTTCAATTTTTTTCTTTTTATTTGTCTAAAGAAAACAGGTTTCACTGGTTAGTTTTAGTATTATTATTATTATTATTATTATTACGTTATCTTACAATCAACTCCCTTTAGAGAAAAAGAATAAGAAAAAAGTAGGAGGTTATCAAAAAACTAAGAGAGGGGATAATGAATAGGTTTGTTTACGTTTTCTTCTTAAAAAGAATGAACCAAACAACAAAATAGGGTTATAAATATGAATAAAAATGTTAGATTTAATAACAATATTAATTGTTAATTCATGTTTATTTATATTCCAAGGCTGACTTGATACAAGTGTTTTTAACAACTTCCTCTTGTTTTTTTTTTCTCGCCAATTTCTTTATTAATATTTAATTCATAAAATTTCTTTTTGTTAAAAAAAAAGACAGGTAAAAGGGGGTGTGCCAATAAAAATTCGGTGACGAAACCCTCCACTGACTAATAATATCAATAAAACCTTTTTTAATCAATTCAAAATTTGGTTGGGGGGGGGGCAATGGTTATTTGCAAAACGTTGCCCCCTAAATTTTGATTTTTCTGCGTATGTCCTTCTGATCAATATAAGAGTAAAATTAAATCTAAGATAAAAATACATAATCATAATTTCCCCCTTGACCAAGTAAAAAGAAAATTTACCCCCCCTGATGAATGAATTTGTAACACCAACTTGTAACGTTAAAGTTTAAATTCTAACAAATGTTTTTAATGTTAGTTTTTCTATTAATAGATAAAGATAAATATCTATTATTCTTACAGAGAACAAAAATGACCTTTAAACTATTTATCTATCAAGAGTGACAAAATAATGAAGGAAATGATTATTCTATGTTGGACATTCACAGTTTTTTCTTGAGCCATTCATTTAGGGAAGTAAATAAAATAAAATAAATAAATAAAGCTATTTTTTGAAATGGGATGAAATTAATTAATGTCCTTGAAGGAACCACACGAGTCTATTTTATTTACCGAGATTTGTTTTTTTTTTAAGGTGCCCCATTAGCGTTTATGTGTTTTCGCGCTGACGCAATCCGAGTTCGAAATTGCCGTCGAAACAACTGAATCCTTCACTCTCTCTCGTGTACCAGCAATCAATATCAGCAATGCACAAAATATTAGAATTATATAATTGAAAGAAGATTATCAAATCAAAATAAATCAAGGTCGTAATGACGAAAGATCCCACCCCAAGCTAAGAAAAAAATTCTCTTAATGTATCTGGTCTAGGAGAGATAACTAGAGGAGGAGCTTCTCTTGGTCATGGTTTTTTATAATTTTCAATTAAAAACATTAAGAGCTTTACTTAAACGAATTAATTTCAAATGAGACCCGTAGAGAATTCAACTTAAACACGATTTTTTTAAAGAATTAAACTTGTGTAAGGTATGGTGTTTCTTTTGCACTCCGAACTAGCGATCTATGTGCTTCCTTATTACTTGTGCTCTTAGTCCCTAAAAAACTTCAGTTAGAGCAACCTCTCTAAGTCTGTGGCCTCAGACGAGGATCCCAAGGGTGAACCCTTAGTGCCTTTTCAAGGTAGGAGGGGTTATAATTTTCTCTATTATCCCAGTAGAAAACGTTTTTGGCTATTTTGGATTTTAGTGGCAGTCGAAATTGAACCCGAGTCGTATGCTACCTAGTATCAGTAATCCATTTATCTCCTTGCTTCCTCACTTGGGGATGATAGAGTAAAATGAGTACTTGTGGTAGCATAAATTTTGAAGTAAAATGAAATTTCAAAATGATAAAATTTGAATAAGAGGATAAATCACTTTTTGTGGTAAATGTTGACAGTGTCATTTAACCAGACCAAATGGTCTCTTTCAAATTTAAATTAAAAAACTCGGCCATCCCATTCTATTTAAATAATAATAAATCTACTCACGTAGAGTAAGAACCAAAACAAACACCAAAGAAGCAGTGCATACCAAAAAGAGATGGACATGATTATTCAAACCAGCCAATCAATAACACGTGTCAATGTCAGATTGACAAAAAAATTCGCAAATTTTTATTATAGCTGATCATTATATAAACCTACCCCTAATTTTTTTTATAATATTTTATCCGTTTTCTAAATTTATAATTAAAATAAAAAATTCACATTTTTTTTCTTATTGGTTTATTCAAAACACTTAAATAAATATTATTCATTTTTATAAATTTAAAAAAAATTAGTACTTGTTCGACTTAGAGGATACGCCCCTAATTATAGGTTTTAAATGATAACATGATATATCAATAAATTCAGTAATAAACTCCCTTTCTAAAAACGTTTACATATCTCATTATTAAGGACAATGATATATTGTTACAAAGTTGGTTATTCCAATTTTAAAAAAATTATGTATTTTTAACTTTTATTAATCAAATTATTTCGCTTCCTAATGTTTATCTCTTATTATTAAGTATATAGTGCATTTTGCGCTTTGGCTGTTTTTTAAATTTAAATCATATGACCTAGATTCAAGGTTTTTTTCTAATTTTAAGACTATTGATACATAGCTTCATGTTTAGTTGTTATAATATGAAAATTGCAACAGTTCAAAGATAAAATAACCAAACTACTTTAAACAAGATTAAACTCAATTATTATCCCCTGTTTAATCTTTATTCATATTCAAATATATTTTTCTTTCATATCAATTAATCTTGTTGTTTTATTAAAATATTTTTTTAAATATATTTTCACCTGATTTTAGAAAATAAAAGAAAAACAAATAGATCAACACGAGATTAAGTCACACCATAAATGAGTTATCTTTTATCTCTTTGTCTCCTCTGAGTGTTTTTCATATGAATTTGCTGATAATTACCGTGAAAAATAATCATTTTAAAATTAAAGATAAAAATAAAAAATTTCAACATTTTATATTTAATCATTTTTAATAAAAATAATATGAAATATTTTGAAATAAAAAGGAAATATGAAAATTTACAAATAGAATAAAAATTTAATTGTACAGTTTCTTTACCTTTTAAAAATCTTATCTTAATTAGTTCAAAAAATTAAAAAGCAAACTAAGGTCTATTTTTTTATGTTTAATAGTTATTTTTTCTTACTTTTTTTTTTAATGAATGTCAACGATTTGGATTCTCTTGAATATTCTTTCGTGATCTCAATTTTTCCCTGTTCAGTCCCAATTTTTCTTAATTATCTATTGGGTAAATAAAATTTATTAACACAAAAAATAACCTGAAAATTGTTTGTTAAATCAAAATTATCAAAAGAAGCACGATTTAGCACGATTGCCCGACACTTCCATCCCAAAATAGTCAAGTTCATATTATTTGCTCTTGCAAAAAATGAACCTGGCCTTCCTCGAAGTGTTCAGATATTAGATTCCCAATCCAAGTAGAAAAAAAACGTATTCATATTAAAATAAAACACTAATATACATATTTATTTAATAAATATTTGATAATATGGGGTGGAGAAAGTTTACTTTAAGACAGCCATTATCGAAAAAAAAAAGAAAAATCAATTTATATAAATAGAAAGGGAGCGAGAAGGAAGTCGTCCCGTCCTCCCGAGGGCTCAGTCGATGAATGATGATGCTACAAATTGAACTGAAATTTCATCATCATTGGTGTTGCTTAGAGAAAAAGAAGATCAAGTTTAAAAGCCGGTTTTTAAGAGAAAACCTCTTGACCTTGTATCTAGAAAGAAGAAAAGTCCATCTCTTATTAGAATTAATTTAGTCCAAAGGGCAATTTCACATTAACAAATGATGCATTAATTAAGTAATGTAGAGTTATACATAAAAGGTAATCAATGTTTTTAAGAATAATTACAATATGATTAGAGTATATAACCTCGATTGAACAGACAATTTTACGGTAGATGTCAAATAAATAAATAAAATGTTAAGTATTCAGACATGGGTTTGATTCTCAACCAAACTGAATATTTATTCATAATTGATATGAATAATAAGAGTGAATTACCGAAATCATAATCATGCATATATAGGCGAAGAAATGACAAGGAAGGCCTAAGCCCCCTCCTATTGTTTTTTTTTTAACATTTTGAAATGTAAAATTAAAATAATTTCTTTTTCGTGGTTATTAATAAAAATTTTTCACCTCCCCCCCCCCTTCCTAAAACATTTTTTATTGAATTGAATTTTGAATTGACTGAATAATTTCTGATATTGAAGACTTCAAATTTTAAACAATATTTCTAAAACTAAATGATTTTATATAAAAAATAAGCATTTTTTTATTTATTTATTTTTTATTTTAATTTCTATTCTAATCTATTAATTATGGACGCATTTCTAGAAATTCAATAAAAAAAAAAAAAATAACTGAATAAGATGATCAGTGATATTGTTTTGATTTTGTATGTCCATATATATACATATATTATAAACTTGTTTTTAATTTTGATGCATTTAAGATAGGACCAGGTGTCAAATCAAATAAATAAAAACAAAACAAAAAATGATCAGAAGGGAGAGGTACTCAAATATATTCTTATCAGATGAAGAAATTAATTAGGACCTTTATTGGTCTTTAAAAATAAAGGTAAAAAAAAAATTATTTATTTAACCCCAAATATTAATATAAAGTTTTTGATTTGGATTTATTTCTTCATCTAATTAAAGAAAATTTTTCGCAATATATTTTGATTTTGTTTGAATAAAAAAATTTGCTTCTTTGTTCTTATTTAAGGAAAAACTTTCTCTGAAATATGATTATAATTAAATTAATGTTAAATTAGATAATCAGCAAGATTTTTCTAATTTTTATTTTGATTGATTGAACGGATATTTATTTCATTTAACTTTTACTAACTTTAAAATGAAATATTTTGAAGTAAAAATCCCAAGAAATAAATTAAATCCCTTTCAACCTTGAAAAAACACTTGTCTATGCATGTCACAGCCTGCCGATCCTTATGCCGAGGGGAACGAGCAGAACAAAGTTAATAAATCTATCACTTGTGTATAATTAAGGTCATCTATTTATTAAATATCCCATTATGCTTTTATTTCTAGAAATTTTTTTATTTCTAAAAATTAAATAATCAAAGAAAAATAGGTAAAAATTTAAAAATAATTAATTATTAAAATTCTTTTTTTTTAACATTATGTCAGACTGTAGAAAGTAGCTCGGGTAGAACTGTACGTAGAGAGGGAGAGGGTTTCTAATTTAAAATGCACTCAATGACGTCATTAAGCAGGAGCACTGGCCAAGGTGTTTCCTACTTGTGCTCAAAATAGCCCTTCTTATAATTTATATTAATTGGAGATGTTTTTTATTAGGTATTCTTGGTCATATGATGGTCATTTTGCTCTCTGTTGTTGTACTTTGACTTGTGACGTCAATCGGATGGTTATGTCTCTGTGTCTATCTATATCTTGTTGTTTGTC
>JAAAKE020142669.1:0-13334 GCA_010014785.2 Anisolabis maritima
GCTCGGGTCCGGGGCCTCAATCTGCCTACTCCCCGGGTCGAGGTGACGGTTGTCGCGTTGGTTGGTTCGGCTCGGATCCGGAGTCTCAATCTGCCTACTCCCCGGGTCGAGGTGTTGCTTGGTCGCTCTCTCGAACCCAAGTTCCTTTGCACTAAACCACCAGACGTTCGACCACAATAGCAAAGATCTCTCATCCCATCATATACAGGTTTATTGTAAAAGTAGTCCAAAGTGAAAAATCTTGAAACAAAAATACGATGACCAACATCTTGGTCGGCTCTAAATCCCTACTGGAAGCAGCAGAAACCCTTTCAACGTGTTACGAGGAATATTTAAGTTAGAAGGTTTTTCGAGTTTTAGCATCCCGTGGACTGGTGCAAAGAAAGCAATGCCCCTGAAAAGCTAGAGGTTACGGGTTCAACTCCGGGAGGTCAAGGGTCATCCGAACATGTGAAAGTTATGTGGCAAAAAGTCTGAACTCTAAGGTGGATGTTCCCCTCTTTTTCAGTGGAGTTTTTCAAGTTTTCCTCTCATTAAAGCAGCTGTATAGGGTCTGGTGTTGTAACAATGAAGCAAAACTTCTCAGATTAGGCAGCCATATCTTTTGCGTCTGTATGAAGCTTAATCTTACCAAGAAGAATGTAATAGTACTAAGAGTTGATGGTACGGCGATCATGCAAAAAATCAACAAACAATATCCTCTTCCCGTCTCAAAAAACTGTGACTAAAAAATTGCCTGCTGACAAGCTAGTTTTGGCTTTTACAGGGTTTGGTGGTGCAAAGTTTCCACCTTCCAATTTATGTGACTTTCTCAATTTCAGGCCTCTCAAAAAGGCACTAGGAGACAAACGATTCAATACTAACGAAAAGGTTGAAACTTTTGTTCGCAAATGGTTACAATACTCGACCTGCTTCATTCTATGAAAATAGTATACAAAAACTGTCAACTCATTGGGAACAGTGTATAATTCGAGAGGGGGATTATGAAGAAATGTAGTTTAAGCATTATTTTGACTGTATTTGGAAAAATAAATTTTTAGAACAATAGTTGTATTTATATTTGACCAACCTTCTTAAATATATTTCTTAAACATCATTTTTCATTCAAAAATAAGCATAGTAAACTTTTTAAGAAAACTGATATCTTGTTAAAAAATTACCATATATATTTATTAAGTAAAATATATTTATTCACACTTTTTGTGAACTTTTGTGAATTCATATTTTAAAAAAATATCAAAAATATCAAAATAAATTTAATAATAATAAATAAAGATTTAAACAAAAAAAAAAATAATAAAAAAAATCTGGTGTGACGGCTGCACGTCACACAACTTTCTCCTATCTAAGCTAGAGAAAATTGTGTGATGTACTGCATAACAAATTTTTGCGTCGGTAGGTAGTCGGTTCAGTTCACAATTTTATATCTTTAATTTTTGGAAATTTTTCGTTTGTGTATATTAATCAAATATCAATATTATAAAAAAATAAATATAATAAATTAAATTTGTATTTAAATCTCGCATATGAATTAAAAGTATTTATATTTTGTTACCATGGCAACGAGTTGTCATATCTTTTCTATGAGATTATTAAAATCCTAAATTGAGGGTCCCCCACTATTTGGTGGAAAATAATTAAAACATCTTAATAATTTTCTAATTTATTATATGTACAGCTAATTTAATCAAAATTGTAAAAATATTTTAAGAGAAGATGACAAAAAACCTAAAAAAGTACAAGAGTAAAGTGGGCCCCAAACAATTAATATTTTTCAAAGATAATCTAAATGATATATGTATTTTAATCAAAATCGTTAGAGCAAATTTTGAGAAAAACGAAAAAATCTAAAAAAGTCCATCAGTAAAGTACTCGTACTCTTTGGGCGTTTTTCTTGAAAAGCATCGAGGTGCATGCCACAGGTACCTAGCTTAAACATAAAATTTTATCCTCGTTTTTATATTTTTGAGAAATCTATTCACAGATACACACACACACATACAGAGACAGAGAGAGAGACTATTTTGCGCGGCCTATTTTTTTTTTTTTTTTTAGACTCAGCGGACCTCAAAACGTGTATTTCCGTTGAAATCTTGATATCAATTTTTTGGCGGTAAAAAAATAGTTAAATTACGGGTAATTTGAATAAAAAGTAAAAAATCGAAAGATCTTATTATTAAAGGATAAAGAAATACTGATTGCAGACTGGAAATCATCATAACAAAACTCTTTTAATTCAGCTCTTATATAGAAACATTATGGATGAATCAGCTATATGTAATACTTTATAGCTCCGAAGATGGTTCTAATAGAAAATATTGTAATATATGTTAGACGAATAACTCATCTTCTTTATCTTTCACTTTTTCAATTAATATAGATTACGGGTCGGGAAACACCCTTTTAGTTAACGATCGTTAATATTAATTAAAGGGCTGAAACCAGGCCCGGTTCCAGGAATTTCTCATGGGGGGATTAGAAAATTTTGAGCGAAATGAGAGCGATGAGGAGCGTATTACTATCAATAATTTTAATATACTTTGTCTATATTTGTTCTAGTCACATTAATTAAACATTTTTATATTGGGAATTACATAATTAATATAAATAAATAAGGAGACAAAATGACCACATGTAAATGAAAAATCACTAATTCATATAAATAACACTATCATATTAAAACTTTTATCAATATTATTAAAAAACAAAATAATTTTAATTAATGATTATATTAACTTACATCGAAAGATTCAAATAGATTGGACAAATATAAATTGGTTTTTTTAATACAAATCGTATTCATATTTTAAAATTTGTAAACAATTCATTTTTTGAACATTGATGCAAACCTTCATATCTTAAATATAAATTGCTGGCGGCAATTTTAAATTCATTTTTGTCCCCATTAATTTTACATAGTCTGCTTCGAGGCATAAATTGAAATATTAATATCTGATTCACATGAATCATAAATAGATCTCAAAAAACTATGTAATTAATTATAATTAAATACACTATAATATAATATAAATTATATTAATATTAATATATTAGCAAATGAGCCAAAATATAATGTAAATGATTTTATCTTTAGATTGAAAAATTACTTAGATGATGCTTAAACGATCTTTTCTCTATAGAACTCTAATAAAGCAATTAAAACAAAAAATACTTAAGCTATTTAATCTTTTTACATGAAAAAGAAAGTATTGATGACAAAAGAGCTAGTATATTTCACATTATGTATATACGTGTTACAAATGAAACAGGATAAGAACCTCTAAAATAAATAAAAATTGATTTAAATTACTTTCCAATTTTCTTTAAATTTACTGGATGGCAAGTTATGAAAAATTTATAGATCTAGAGACTGGTTGACGTCAAGAGACTTCTTATTTAAAATAAAAATATTTATATAATGAATATTTTAAAATATTGCTTTTTTATAAAGAATTTGTTTGAATTTTGGGGGGATTAAATTTTTTCACCATCTCATCCTAGTTTACTAAATTACTTGATGTATATGGTAAAGTAAAAAGATTGCCTAATTTTTATTTATGACCAATATTATGAAAGTATTATGTATTTTAAATTTTGTTGACTTCTAAATTAGAGATATAAAATTATTATAGTGGAAAAAAGAACAAGATATGTAAGATATAAAAGTATTCTAGTACTCACCTACGACCTGAAGGTAACCCTGCCGGCTTCGCATCGGGTCTGTATTTACTTGGCACATGTACCAACCGCGGTCTGCTTCATGTACATTCTTAATATGCAGAAACCACGAACGATGGTCGTTATATGACAACCAGATGCGTGGGTTTTGTGTAATTACGTTGTGATGAATTGAGAGAATGGTTTGGGTATCAACCCGAACCCAAGCCACCTGCCAAAAATAACAATTGCATTATCACATTGATTGAAAATAGAATGAAAAATCTGGTATGATGG
Source organism: Anisolabis maritima (assembly GCA_010014785.2). Classification (NCBI taxonomy): domain Eukaryota; kingdom Metazoa; phylum Arthropoda; class Insecta; order Dermaptera; family Anisolabididae; genus Anisolabis; species Anisolabis maritima. Next base: position 3,955 of record JAAAKE020142669.1, read on the forward strand.
CCGCACATTATTTATTTATTATTAACATTTATTATATGAATAGCCAATTTAATCAAAATTGTAAAAATCACAAAAAACAAAATAAAACTAAAAACCTACAAGAGTAAAGTGGGATTCAAACAATTTTGGGGAATAAGGGTTAATATAATATATTTCAAAGATCATCTAATATATAATAGATTTATGAATTTTAATCAAAATCGTTTGAGCGAATTTTGAGAAAATCGAAAAAAGCACATCAATAAAGTATTAGTACTCTTTGGCCGTATTTATTGAAAAGCTTCGAGGTGCATGTGACCAGAGTACTTAGCCAAATATTAAATTTCAGCCTCGCACGTTTTTTCATTTTTGAGAAATCTTGTTCAAAGACATACAGACAGACTATTTTGCAAGACCCATTTTTTTAGATTCAGTGGACCTCAAAACGTGTATTTACGTTGAAATATCTTCATCGATTTTTTTTTTGCGATCGCGATACTTTCTCTTTATATATTACATATATAGGTAAGAGAAAGTAAAAAAGAAAGAAAGAATGGAATAATATTAGAATTAATTTCTAAACACCTGCTTACAAATGGCAAATGGACTCAGTATTATTAGGAACCAATAACCATTTGCTTGTTGAATGCTTAACAAGGGTGCCGTTTTATTTTATTTAAATAAGTAGACTCATGAATATAAGCCACTTTTAAAAGAGAGAGGGGAATTTTCCTCTCCCATTTTTTTTAAACATAAATTTTTATTTATTTAATCATTTAAAATAGATTTAAAAAATTATCTAATTGTACGGAATAATAATAAAAATATATAAATTAAACTTAAATGGGGGTTAGTAAATTCAATAAAGAAAAACTTAATACGTAAATTAAAATGATAATTATTGAGTGTAATATTCAAAAGAATTGAAAAGTCCTAGGCTGAATGAAAGAATGACTAATTCGACGAGAGTGATGACGTCGTTTCCTTTAGTGTCATCAAAAGAATGACCACCACCACCATCATTGTCATTCTTCTGCCAACTTAAGATTTGAACAAATAAATTTCCTACAATTCAGCCAGCCTAACTTCGATCGACTCACTGGAGGGCCAAATTCAAAATTATAAGCCAAGTAATTAATAATACAAACATTATGCATTATACTTTATATCATATATAAATTAAAAATTTTTCACAACAAATTGAGTATCTTAAGTTCAAATACACTATCATATCATAATTAACATTAGTTAAATTCATAACATAATTTACATTTGTTTCTCATTATTCCATAAGTGACGTAAATTTCACATAATTTCATAAATTTTATATTAATAGGCACATAAAGCATCGATTAATAAGTCCCAGGACTAACCAACAAATGGCACCATATAATAACAAATCCATACCATTCTCAGTTAGTATCAACTTTTGGAAGTTGTGTTTCAAAATTTGATGACATTCCAACATTATGTCATTTAGTTACAGCGGTTATAGTAAAGTAACTTTTGCTATTTTCTAAACAATGGAAAAAACCGAATTTCGTGTGTTGATAAAACATTGCTTTTTAATGGGAAAAAATACCATACAAACTCAGCGATGTCTTGCCAAGTGTTATCCGGTCTCTGCACCGTCGAAACAACCATTTATCGGTGGTATGCTGATTTCAAAGGCGGTCGTACAGATTCAAATGATACTGAACGCTATGGTTGTCCAATTGAGGTTGTTACTCAAGAAAACATTAAAAAAACGTTCAAAAAGTGATGGAAAATCGCAAAGTAAAGATGCGTGAGATAATTGACATCCTGAAGATATCATTTGGTAATGTTTACACTATTTTGCATGAACTTTTGGTCATGAAAAAGATATTTTTGAAATGAGAGCCGCGTTTGCTCACTTTGGAGCAGAAACAACAACGCATCGATGATTCAGAGCTCAGTTTGGCACTGTTTACGGAATTTTTGCGCCGGTATATGACAATGGATGAAACTTGGATCCACCACTACACTCCAGAATCAAAACGGCAGTCTGCTGAGTGGAGAGCGACCGATGAAACTCGTCCAAAGAGACTAAAAACTCAAAAGTCGGCGGGGAAAGTTATGGCCTCCATATTTTGGGATGTGCATGGTGTAATCTTCATCGATTACCTTGAAAAGAGAAAAACCATCAAAAGCGTATATTACATAGCGTTAATGGAGCGTTTGAAGGGAGAAATTGGAAAAAAACGGCCCCATATGAAGAAGAAAAAAGTTATTTTTCATCAGGACAATGCACCGTGTCATAAGTCGATGGTAACAATGGCTAAAATGCATGATTTGAAATTTGAATTACTTCCATATGCACCATATTCTCCTGATTTGGCCCCCAGGGACTATTGGCTCTTTGCAGTCCTAAAAAATGCTCCTGGGAAAGAGATTTGGCTCCAATGATGAAGGGATTGCCGAAACTAACGTCTATTTTGAAAGCAAAGACAAATCATTCTACACGGCTGGCAGAGCAAAGTTCGGAAAGCGTTGGAATGAATGTATCAATCTTGGAGGAGATGTTGATATGTTGATGAATAAAGAAGAATTTTGCCAAACAAATGTTGTTTTAGTAGTTAGTCCCGGGACTTATTGATCGATGTGTTAAAATGAGAATTTTCATAAATTATTTTTGCATAACATATAAACTAAAGAAGACACTTATTCATTCTTACAATAAATCTTAATTTTAAGGGAAGAAGGAAGAGTTTAACTCGGAAGGGAGTCAATTACCAATAATAGAGATCGAACTTGAGAGAATCCACTCATCAAAAGTAGGATCTGCCTCTGAAACAACATTATTAGACATCTATGGAGGCACTCTGGAGGCACCGTAAACACAACTAAAGGCGATTTGAGTATGTTGAACCCAGTTATATCATTTTAACAGGTATCTATCATTGCCTAAAACTTTTTGAACAACTTAAGGGCCTCTATATTTAGGAATGAGCTTTCTATTATAGCCTGGACTAACATCTATATTTTTTATGACTACTTAGTTCCCTACTAGATATTATCATTATTTTATCATAATGATCTTTATTATATTCTCCTGCTAGTTTCATTTTTGCTCTAGTGTTGGATCTACAATAATTGTTAATAAATCTCGAGTATTTTCTTCTAAGGTCTCCAAGTAAGATATTAAATTATTATATCATTAACTAAATATTTCTGATCAACACGAAATAATAGATTTGATGGTGTTTCTCCAGTATAACGATTTACAGTATTATTAATAACAAATTCAACTTTTTTTTAAATTTTATCCCATTGATTCATTTATGGGTAAGTTTAAATATCATAGAAGTTAATATAGGCTCAATTCTTCTCATTTGCCAATTGGCTTGAGGAACACATGTAGCAACTAAAATATGTTGAATATTTTCAAATTCCATATAAAATTTAAATTTGTTAAATATAAATGAAGTTCCTCTATCTGATATTAAAATTTTTTTAGCGTTACTATAATGTTTAAAATATGTTTTCAAGTGACTAATGACTTCATTAGATTTGGTTGTTTTAGTTTTAGTAGGATAAAATTTTACAAATTTTCTAAAAGTATCTATAGTTTTGAAAATGTATATATATCCTGAAGAACTTTTTTCTAAAGGGCCATAATGATCAATATATTGATTTAAAATGGTTCATTCCCTTTAAGAATATTATGCAATTCACCTGAAGGTTTTCCTGAATTGGGTGAATAAGATGTTCAATTTAAACAATTCCCAATATAATCATCAACTTTTGCTCTTAATTTAGGAAACCACTAAGATCTAGTTATTAACTTTATCACTTTTTCACCTCCCATATGACCAAAGTCAACGTGGTATAATTTTAATGCTTGATATTCCATGGCTTTTGAAAACTAAAATAATTAATTTTTATTTTTATAATAAGCTGAACCATTCCTTAAGTCAAATTTCAGATACTGTTGGGTTTCTAGTATTTTTACTATTCCCTCATCTTGTATTTGTTTAAAAGTTAAATTTTGTTCAAACGTATTATCGTGCAAAATAAGAACACGATTTCTACTCAGGGCGTCTACATGTTTCATTTTATCACCTTTCTAAGTTTAATCATAATGTTGCAAGAACAAGGCCCATCTGATATTCTAAATTTTTTTGCATCTAGAGTTATCTTTAGGCTATGGCAATTTGTAACTATTTTAAATTTAATTGTAAGTAAGCATGATAACACTTAATTGCATAAACGATGGTTAAAAATTCCAACTCGTGAAACTTTGATTTGCTTTCAGTGATTCTTTTACTAAAAAAGAAATGGGATGCCATCTTTTATCCCCGACTACTTCTACAAAAGATTTCTTCCAAAACCAACTGAAGAGGCAATGTAATTCAGTTTCTAAAGTAGGAGAATAAATGGAAAGTATAGGATGACTTATGAGACAATTTTTTAACTTTTCAAAAGATAATAATTCTTTTTCTTCAAATTTAAATATCGACCCTTTTTCAAGTAGATGAAATAATGGTTTTGCAATTAAAGAAAATTCTTGGATATACCTACAAAAATAATTACTTAAACCTATGAATGTAAATGTTTGACATTTATATATGAGCCGGGTATCTTAAAACAGATTCGATATGTTTAGATGTTGAAGAAATGCCCTCGAAGCTAACAACGGTACCTAAATAATTAATAGTTCACATCTAAAAATAACATTTCTCCATTCATAATTTAAAGTTATTAGCTGTTAATCTAATTAAAACAACATTCAGAATTTCTAAATTTTCTTTTATAGTTTTATTGGTAATTAAAATATCTTAAAAATAAACATATTTTGGAATTTAGAGTTAAATCTTTAAAAATACTTTGAATATAACTCATAAAAATACTAGGGCTATTACAGAAATCAAATGATAATCGAAGATATTCAAATTGGTCCATAGGTGTAATAAAGGACATATATTGGGTGCAGTCATCAGACAATTTATTTTGATGGAATGCATTACGCATATCTAATTTAGTCAAATAATTTTTAATCTTTCAATTTGTCCAACTCATAATTAATAAAAGGTAAGGGATATCTGTCTTTAATAACTAATTTATTTAATTCACGAAAAACAACGCAAAGTTGTAAGTCACCTGTTTTTTTTTTTTTTTTTTAATTAAAACTATTGGGGAATTACTTTCTTTTATTATTCCTCGAATTAATAAATCATTTAAAATAATATTTAATTTATCTTTTTCGACAAACGTTTTGGATGAAAATTAAAAGGAACATGATCTGGTTTCAAGAGAATTTTCGCTACTAGGGAAATGTGATTTTCAATTAAATACTTAAGTTCTAATTGGTAATTTTCACTTATAAATTACGGCTGAAACTAATTATTTTCAGTAGTTTTTTCATATTTCTTAATTTCAGCATTACTCTGAGATAATCGATGCGATGCTTGATTACTTTTTCAGATTTTTTTCATAAATATGTAATTTTACTTTAAATTGTTTGATGTTCCAAATAAAATTATCTTGTCGAACATTTTTCCGGGATACCATCGAAAACATATTTTATTAAAGAATGGTCATAGATGTTCCCTTTGGAAGCGATTTCCTTCATAAAGAAAAATATTCTTTGGTCGTTTTCTAATTAATTTTTCTAGAGACGACGATTTGATGAATTTGCGCAGCACTAATCTTTTTTAGAGCTTTTTTTAAGGCTTGATCATGTATTTTAACCTTTTCCGATTGAACAAATATTTTGCCTATTGCACGTAGAGATTTTTTTTGGCAAAAATTAATTTATAATTCTCATTCTCACTGTAATGGTATTCTGGGTATCCTAAATAAATTACAAATTATATTTAAAGAAATAACAATTTTATTAAGAAAATAGAAACTGTTTTTAATTATAATTAGTTATTGTAATTTTGGTAATTATTAAGAGTGGGTATTTGAAGAGTATTTGAAGAGTATTTTTAAGAGTCATCTGCTTCGCTATTTTATATTATTTTACAATTTTATAATTTGAGTCAACATGGATAATTTTATAAAATTTAATAAACTTAACTGGTGTAATGTCCTTGGGGGTCTGGAGTGGTTCCTTGATGGTGATTCTGCTGTTGACAACAGTAGGTTGGAGGTGTTGCGGAAATGATTTCCGACGCCCCATAGGAAACTGGCGATGATCACAGTTGAATTTTGTAGTCTCTCCCTCAGGAAGTATGTACAGCTTAGCACATGAGCAGTAATTAGTGCTGTACTTTCCGGGGAGAATAATGAAGGTTATTATTATTATCATAATCAATTTTCGATAAACTCTAGATGTTGAAGATGCCATTCGCATTTTTGAGGGTAAATCAGACTACCAAATTGAAAAATTAATTTGTGATTTTGAAGAAGCGGTCACCCTTTTTGCTGGTGTAATGGATGAGAGCATCCAACCCCATACTTTTAAAATATGGTGACGTCAAGCAGCCCTCCCTAGAAGACGTTCCATCTTCAGTCAGCTCACTCCTGAAGAAAATATTTTTTTTAGAATGCCTGTAAATTTGGCACATTTGGTTCATAGTCGCCATTTTGGTTTGGCTCGGCTGCGAATAATCTATTCGTCTTCATCGTCATCTTCAGCCGATTCGACTTTGACTTTATTTATTTCCACAAGCATCAACCAGATTCTTTTAATTAAATCTTCTTTTTCTCCCTTGTCAATTCATAAAAGATTACATATAGAAATTAAATAAGCTGTTAATTTTTTATTTATGAATTCTAATTTTTCTTGATACTCATCTGAAAGGTGATAAAAGTAAAACCGCCAAATTTCCTTAATCTTGCTCGATTCATTCGATCGTCCTTTTCTTCGATGATTAACAGATGAAGTGCCTTTATGACCTTAGCTCCAGTTTTATCAATGTTGTAATTAATTCTTTCTAATTCATCAAGCGTTGTAGGCTTTTTGTAAATAAGCAAATTTCATATATTTGATCGACATGAAAGAGCAACGCGACGGCGTTACAGCAATAGAAGTATGGGTTGAAGAGTATATTTTAAGCGGGAAATTTAAATTCATATATTTTAAAAATTTCTTAATAACGGTTCCATTTCCGTTGCACTAATTAAACCCTTTACATTCAATTAAGAATCTTAAGAAGTGTCTACAGCAATTTTTTCAACTTTATAACTTGATCATTAAAATGCGCCCCGAAAATTTTAAAATTTTTCTACTACTAGTCCTACTAGCAGTTTCGGTGCATTAGTTAAACATTCAATTAAGAATCTTGATACTTATTTACAGGAATTTTTCAAGTTTCTATCCAAGGGAACAAAATAAGATTCAAAATCCCCAAAATAATAAACAATAAAATAAAAATAAAAATATATTTTGAAATTTTTCTTCTTTCTTTCTTTTTTGGCATCTGAGGCCAATCAGATTCCGCCCTTATTTGTTTAAATCAATTGGTAACCAATATTATTTAAATAAATTTTTGTCGCTCAGGACGTGAAGCGAACCACTGATCTTTGTACATGAAGTCAGATCTCATGCTCAGTGCCAAGAAACGGGCACATTGAGGAAGTTATTATCAGATTAGTTTAACAACCTAGAGACCCTTTCATATTTTACAACCCAGGGTTCCCGAGTAAGGCAATCCGCCTCTGCACTTTGACATAGGAAAATTATTGAGATGAAATGCCTGCATCACATTCATTATTTTGCGGACGATAGCACTGAATTAGATCCTCTACGCTCAGTTGCCAGAATAATGTGCCTTCTATTAGTGGTGGCCTCGGCACCTTTGAGAAATGAGGATGCCATAACCATGTCAACTTTTACTCCAGAAGAAGAAAACACAATGTTGCCTAATTTCTAGAATGAAAAATCCGATATGCTCATCCGTCATTTACAGTCATAATAATCTCGAGTTCAGAGGCTTGCTTTCTGTTCTGGGTTTGACGATTTCTTCAGATATTTCCTGGAATGATCATTTTCCAAATATACTGCTAGGAAACTTGGTTTCTAGTTCAGATTCAAGCAATATTTCTCCTCCCACCATCTTCTAACTCTAAACAAGGCTCAGATCCGTCAATGCTTTGGGTCCCACCTATGGAGAGGGGCAGCAAGCTCTCTCTTCCCTAGATGAGATTCAAATGCGTGTGGTGAGACTGATCGGAGCGAGACAAGTCGCTTACTGCCTCCTTGCAGCCATTCGGCTACAGAATAAACATCTCTTTATTGACACATTTTTACATTTATTACCATGGTCGATGTTCTGACAAAATTTAATCCATCATGCATCCAAAAGCGACATTTGTCCGGAATACAAGGGAATCAACGTCCCAACAACCCCCATTTTGTTAAAATCGCGACTATTAGAATTAGTCAATTCCAGTCTTCCTTTATCCCCATGACCATTGGAATAACCTCTCTGCTACTACCTTCCATAAAACCTATACTCTCCAATCTTTCAAATCCAACCTCAACAAGCACCTTTTAAAGTCCCCACTCTCTCCTTCTTCTGTTATTCCTGGTTGCATGTAATCACTGGTCATTATAGGTCCGTTGGACCTTATGCTTCCATATCCAAAAAAATAAATAAAAAATCATCCTATCAGGTGTTCGCTCCCCTCCCCCTAATAAGATGTCTGGCTATGGCTATATCAACAGGGGGGGGGGTGAGTTAAAGATTATATAATTATAAAATAAATTTATTTTAAATATTAAAAAATTAAAGAACAGGCATCAGACATTTTGATTTGGAAGAAATTCAAAAGAAAAAATATCTAAAACCAACCCAGAAATTTTAGAAAATTGAAGGAAAGAAAAAAATGGTCTTATAAAAATATTAGAAGCTAAATTAAAAAGCTTACTAGTGGGTTGACAAGAAAGTAATTTCGGTTTGCACAAATAGATAGTATTATGTTTGTTTTGTTATTCTTCTTATTTTTCAATGTTATAATTTTTTTCTTTTGACATTTGGTCGTTGATTCTTTTAGGTTACTATAGAAACAAATTCCGTGTAATTTTGTTTACAACTGTTATTTTACGGTCAACATGGAGTGCAAAAATAAACATTTTCGACATATTTTACTTTTTTTATTTTCATAAAGGCTGAGGCTCACAAAGAGATATGTGAAGTTTATGGTGTTGATTGTTTAACAGAACGCACGTGTCAGAATTGGTTTAAACAATTTCGTTTTGGAGATTTTTCACTTAAAGATGACCATGGTTCTGGTCGACCTGAAGATGATGATGACAAAATGAAAGCCATAATTGAATCGAATCGACATATAACTGTGGGAGAGATTGCAAAAAAGTTAAATGTATCACATACAGTGGCGTATGGGGGGGGGGGGTGCGGTCCGCACCGGGCGGCATTTTTTATATTTAGTTTTAGTTGTAAAAAACAACTTGTTCACTTCATAAGTTTACT